>RJWH01000057.1:0-95963 GCA_004363575.1 Solenodon paradoxus
TAGTAGTGAAAGAGAAGTATGGAAAACTAGACAGAGCTAGATTCTTAAGGACTGTAAATGGCATTGTAAAGAGTTTGGATGCTTTAAGGTAAGCATCGTGGATAGATTTTTTTAAATTAAATAACTTACTTTTTCCAAAACAGAATTGGAAAAGGACTTAAGACTGACTCCTATATTTCCCCTGTGGGGTCAGCAACAGTATTTTGGCTCAGGTACCTACACTTGACTGTTGGTAGCTTCTCTTGACTGGGAGTTCAGCTGGGGATTTGCTGTCCTGGGACCTCAGTTCCTCTCCATGTTGGCTTCCTTCATATTGTGTAGCTGGTTCCAAGAGCAAGTATTATCAGCAAGAGGAACTTGAAGCATCCAATCTCTTCATATCTGTGCCAGTAAACTGATACAGAATCACTTCTACCATTTTCTACAGCTCAAATACCCTCAGAGCCTGCCAAGTTTTAAGATGCAGACCCCTCCCCCACACCCCCTCCTGCCCCGCTCCCACCTCAGTAGGAGAAATGAGAATGAAGTCATTCTGCCTAATGGAGTGAGAACTAAATCTCAGCCCTCACCCAAATACTCTTCTCAGAACAACCTGAACTGCTGTACATGGCAGCCCTTCCAGGAAAGGTTCACAAATGAAACTTAGTCATGGATTGGTTTTTAAATAGGGGAGGTATAAGGGCATGGATGTCAAGCATTTCAAATAATGAACAGGATAGAAACTAGATATGGAGTAAGGGGCCATATTGTTAAAAAGCTGGGTAAAGCATGTTTGAGCTTCTGCTGCTATTTGTAACTGATTGGACATGTAGTCCCAAATTTAGCTTGTGATTTCCCAACTAATTCTTTATACCACTATTTTTGTCAGTCTTGTTGGGGGAGAAGGGGGACTGGAAACTTTAAAATTTAAGGGAATAGAGTACCCCAGAGTACCCCCTGTATTGTTTGACTGAATATGCATATATATTCAAATTAATAATTAACTGAATTTTTAGAAAAAATTATGACAGATTTATCTACATATCTAATTCATATACTAGAAAATGTGTGTATACATTATATATGTGCCACACATGTATTTATGTGTATAAACCTGCCTCCTGTTATACAGTACCTAACTTCTAAGCTACCTACTCCTTATGATCTAATGTAAGAATAAATAATTCCTCTGTTCCTTTTTCAAAAATGAGTTTGGTGAGAAAGAATTATTCTATAGGAAGAAGGAGTTATTTTGTCATTGACATTGCACATCCCCACTTCTTGGCCTATTTTGTTATTTGTGGGAGTACACAGTTTACTTGCTCTGAAAATGTACTTAACCCAGATGGACTTACAGGTAATCCTCATGAGTAGCTAACTGCCACTTGAATTTTGATAACAAATTCACAGGTATAATCCTAAAACTTGTCTCCTTTCACCTTGGAATGATAAATGTATTAGACTTATAGAAGACCTCAGTTTTATTCATTTTGATGTTTATCTGTGTGACCAGCAATCCAGCACTTTATATTTCTGTATTCTTAGATTTAAACATGGAGATAATGTTGTTATATTGAGGAGTGGAAAGCGTACAGAAGCATTTTTAAGTGACCTTTTAAAGCCATAGAAATAGAAAAATTCTGGGAGTGAAATTGGAGATCCTTTCTCTAATGAAAAAACAAAGTTGCTTGTTCTAAAATGTATTCAGTGTTTTTAAAACACATAATACTGTCCCAAATTTTTCATTATGCTTTTTTAAGGCAAGCTTGCAACATTTATAAGTTGTCTTTTTTGCAAAACATAATGCAAGTATTCATTATCTTGTGTGCGTGCTTTTCATCTTTCCAGATTTTTTTTTGAAACACTTATTATTATTGTTCTGATCAGATAAAGATGCCTGGCAAAGGAAATGCTTTCAAGAAAAAATCTCAACTAAAAAGAAATTTGAAAAGAAAAGTTGATGCTGAAGAAATGGAGTTATCAGAGAGAGAGGTAATGAAAATATCAAGCTTATCACTAAGAAAGCTTTGACTAGAAATTTCATCTGTTCTATATAAAGGAGTATATGAAGACTAAAGGCCAGTCTTACTACAAATTTTAGTAATTTATATTGTTTTGTATGAGCTGTTGCAGCATGATTTGTAAAAGTTCTTAGATGAAAATTCTTCACTTCAGTTTCCAAAGATAGCAATCATTGATTGCACCCTGGTGGAGTGGTGGTTAGGTTAATCGCCTCTGAAGGAGCACAAGGCCATGTACCCCTGGGTTCAAGTCCTGGGTCTGGGGTGACAGGGTAACAATCATTGTGAACAGCCGATTGAAAATGAAATGGGGTACTTCTTCCTCCTCTCTCTTCCTGCCTGCACCTTTCTTTTAAGAAGAAAAAAAAAAAAGATATTGATCATTGAATTCTTTGGGGAGGTAAAGGGAATGGGGGCAGAGACTACTGCTAAGATATTTCAATGAAAAGACTAGGAACAGAGTGTGTTAAAGAGAATGTATCAGTTGGTGAAGGGGTTTTTTTTAAATAGTAATATTTATTATTTCTTTAGTTCACAATGCTAAATTCCATTTAAGATATTAAAATTGCATCTCAGTTTATATTTCACACCACACCCGTCACCAGATTTACACTTTACCCCTCCTTTTTCCCCTCATCCCCACCCTCACTTTTTTTTTCTTTTTTTCTTTACGGAAAGGTGCAAGCCAGAATGAAGGCAGAGGCAGGCAGGCAGACAGGAAAGGTGGGGAGGAAGAAGCAGTTTAATTCTTTTTATTTAGTTGTTAGTTGTTCATCTTGGTCATCTCCACTGATCCCAGGGCCACTGGATATATGTGGACTGTGTCCAACCCCTGCTCTACCAGGCAGTGCCAAGAGAATTTTTTACTGATACAGAAAAAAACAGTTTGGGAAGAATTAGTTTCTTCCTTCTATAATTTTGTCCATCTCTTAGAATAAATGAATCACTCAAAACCTTTTTCTGTTTCAATAATGTCTATTTGTTTTGCAGGTGAATTATATAATGTAATTTCCTTGGCAGAATGAGTATGAGCATTGATTATTTAAAATGTTCTTTGAAATCAAATAGCATTCTATTATACATTATCACCATTGTCCAAGAATTGCTTTAGCATATCTTCTGCTTGGATAGACACCCTCTTTTTGTAGAAGGAAAAGAGTGTGTGTGTGTGTGTAGGTGTAGCTAGAAGGTGTCTGAATACGCTTTAACATATATGACAGATCTTACAAAAGCCTTGTCTTTTTATCTTACATTTAATTCTGTGTGTATGTGCTTGTATTTTTCCCTCTAGGGCAGAAGCACAGCAAAAAAAAATAAAACTCATACAAAGCATCTCTCTTCTGAAGGTATTTACTTTCTATATCTTATTTAAATTGTCTTACTCAGGCAGTCGATATTTATGGAAATTTTTCAGTATCTTGTGTATTTGTTCTACAAAAGCAAAGAGAGTAATAAACAGCTGCATTCTTACTTTGGCAAGAATAAGTAGTGCTGATAATCACTTCTAGTGAAATATTGTGTAGGTTTCTAAATTTATAGCAAGTAGAAAAAACCAAGGTGTGCTACAATCTAAAATATTACTGACTTGTGATAGATATACCTACTGATTTCTCTTTTAAGATATATAGTCTTCTGTTCTGCCACTATCTAAATTTATTTGGAGTAAATTAGTGTGGAATAATCAACTTACTTAAATATCACCTCTTCATGGAAGAATTCCCTACAGTTCGTCACTCAAGACCCTGTTAAATCCTCTGGTCTAATACTTCCATATTTCACAGTACATTTTTCTTTTATATTGCTTTGTGCTCCTATAATTATAATTAATTTTATTTAATGTTTCTCCTCTCCAAAATTATCTTTATGAGAATCAGTAGTATATCTCATTTGCTTATTCCTTACAAGTGGAACATCAACAACCTTGTAGATACTGAATATCTATTTGTAGTTTGATTAATTTGTTCTGTTCCAGTTGCCATCAAATTTGTGTTAATATGTAGTTTTCTAGTCTTCTCCATGAAGGTCTTTCATTCAGGTCATTTCTGAGAACCAAACTTTTGTGTTAAATCTGAATAATTATAGGTTGTTTTTCATTTAGAAGTAATTGTCTTGTAAGAGATAACAAATACTGGTGAGAATATGGAGGAAAGGGAGCCCTTATGCATGCTGGTGAGATAATAAATTAGCACAGCCACTATGGAAAACAGTATGTAGGAGTCTCAAAAAATTAAAAATAGAACTAGTATATGATCCAGAAATTCAACTTTTGGGAATATATCTAAAGGAAACAAAAACATAACTTAAAAAGGTATCTCCATGTTCAGAGTAGCTTTATTCAGAATAGTCAAAACATGGAAATAACCTCAGTGTCCATCAACAGAAGGATGGATTAAAAAGTTGTAGAAAATTATTTGCCTATTAAAAAGGGTGGGTATTATTTACCTTTAGATAAAAAGGAAATTCTTGCATCTGTAACAAAGTGGATCTTGAGGTCATTATGCTAAGCTAAGTGAAATAAATCAGAAGAAAAAAATACTGTATTATTTTATTTATATATAGAATCTTAAACAAACAAACAAAGCCTCAGAAAAAGAGATCAGATTTGTGGTTTTCAGAAGAGAGGTGTAGTGGGGTAGTTTGAAGAAAGTTGATCAGAAGGTACAAGTACTAGGAATGTACATGATACCTATAGTTTACTTTTAAAAATAACATAAAAGCTGCCATTTTCAGTGCTTATCTGATGCCAGCTACTTTGCTAAATCTCTAACATGTATTATGTACCTTTTGCTACAGATGAGGGAATTAAAGTATAGAAAATATTAAACCACATGCCCAAGTTTACACAGCTGGAAAACAGCACACCGCAGCTTCAAACTCTAAATGATCAGCCTCATAATTCCCTGCCCTGAAACTGTTCTCTGATATCTTACTGCTTCCAGTCCATTTGATTCAGTTCCACATGTACATTCCCCAGACTTGCAGTTGTAGATTACATGATCGGTCTCTAACATGTATTATGTACTCTTTGCTACAGATGAGGGAATTAAAGTACAGAAATATTAAACCACATGCCCAAGTTTACACAGCTGGAAAACAGCACACCTCAGCTTCAAACTCTAAATGATCAGCCTTATAATTCCCTGCCCTGAATCTCTTCTCTGATATCTTACTGCTTCCAGTTCATTTGATTCATTTCCACATGTACATTCCCCAGACTTGCATTTGTAGATTACATGATAGGTGATCAGATATCAGTGATCAGTAATTCTTACTTGTGATGAAGACGCATTACAGAAACCTTCCTATTTCCAGTTGTTAGGGAATTATTCAAACACTGACCCAAGTGACACTCCAAGTGACACTCCAGGTTCCTGTAAGAAGAAGACACCATCTTACTGTCTTTCCCTCTTGTGTCAACTGATCTCCCCTTAAACTACCGTCTGCCTCCATTCTTAATCCCCAGTGTACTGCCAGCTGGTCAAAGTTTTGTGAAAATTCAACAAAATTAATTGTCTTGGGTTTTTATCTGTAATGTCAGTATAATCAGTATTTATATTAGCACAGTTTATCTATTCGGTACCTGCCATGTTACAACTATGCAAGTAAAAAAATAGTTTATAGAGCTACATATTTTGGTTCTAATAATTTCATTCACTTTTTCTTTTTTTTTAAATAAAGTTGCAGGCAGCATCACTGTACTTTTATTTAGTTGTTCACATTTCTCCCCCTTGGCCCCAGGTCTGGAACTCAGGACATGGAGGTATATGTGAACTGCACCCAGGGTGTTCTCGATCATTAGGCCACCTGGGCATGCCAATTTCATCAGTATTTTTAGATAAATTTATACTTGAATTACTTCATAAGTGAAAACAAACTTTTGGATTGACTTGAGTCTCTTCTGTCACCAGTGGCGGGTCAGGCAAGCCATACTGATTTCAAAACGGTTAAGATAGCCTACAGTAGGAGCAAAACCTGGCAGCCTCTTTCAAAGAGTAGTAGAGAGCGTTTGGAGGCTATAATGGAATCTGTAATAATGTGAGTATGAAATTTTTCCATTTCACTCTTGATTTCTACTTATATATTTTAGTTTAGTTTTAGAAAGGAAGGAGAGGAAAACAATCTTTATTTAATTAGTTGTTTTTTTTCACACCAGCTCTGGGTCTTGAACCTAGGTCTTTTCTTGGGCTGTGTGTGGGTTACGCAGCAGCAAGGGTGCATCTACTTATGTATTTTCTGTAAACATCCTGTAAATGCTGCTATCTATTTTGCAGTGATAGGATGTTTCTGTTTCAGAAAATATATTTACTGTCTTTTGATGACATTAGCCTTCAGTATAAAAGTCAAATTTCAGAAGCTTGGGTTTCTGTCAATTAAATGAAAATTAAGTCTCTGAAGTCTGATCTGCTCTCTCTAAAATTTTAACTTCTTCTGTTAATAAGGATACTTTAGGAAGATGTTCAGTTCAGGTTGACACTAATGGAAGCTATGGTACAAGAAGAATTACAAAGAAAATACAACAAATTCTATCATAAGCAGACTGAAATCTTTTATCAGGAGATATACAAATTATGACAATACACTGTGATTAAAAAGTACTTTAAGTGTTCCTTTTCTTTAAATTAATTAAAAATAAGTAGAAAAACATTGTTTCTGACTAGTAAGGAGGGGCTTTTGAAAGAAATGAGAGGAAAATTGTGTATAAAATTAATTGTAAATCAAACTAATATTTTTTCAATACTTTTTTTTTTTTTCACTGCTAGAGCAATTTTGAGTAAAAGTATTAAAGGAAAAGAGCAAATTCAATATCATCTTAACTGCTTGAAGAAAAGGTAATAAAGTGGTGCAGTAAAATATGGTTAAAACATAATTTGTAGAAGTCTGACCTGTTCCTCTATTGCTGGAACATACATTTGTGGACAATAGAAGTTTTTCATTTTGGTTTTTGGTTTTTGTTATGATGAATAATTTGGAAATCTCTGTTTTATTTGAAGCTGCTACTGCATGCATTTCTGAAGTAAGTTTAAGAGAATGTATAAAGAATCTGAAAATCACAAAACTCCTACCTATATAGTTCATGTTTCTGTATTGAGATTTGAAAAATAATCTACAATTTCATTTTGAACAACAATTAAAATTAATTGTTCACAACTCTTACCTGATGTTTATCCAATGGCTGTTTTCTTTCATTTTGTATTGAATGATGTTTGCATAAGTAATGTGTATAGTTTTCTAAGACAGCAATTCAGATTATTTTCAAGTGTTCTTAAGTTGCACCAAATTAGTGCTTATTCAAAGAGAAGGGGGCAAATCAGCTAAAAGGGTATTATATATACAGATACTGAGATTTATATATACTGATATATACCTGAAACTTATAAAATGTTGTCATACAATGTTACTTCAATAACTCTGGGAGATAGACTCTAGGCTAGTTTAGGCGATGAGCCTGCCTACTTTTGAACTGATTACATAGCAAGAACTTTTTATAATTGCTATATACTAGGTCCAAATGCTTCCTACTCATGATTAGATAGAGTTGCCAGTCACACAAATTTCTTTGGAAATTGGAAAAATCTGCCCTACAGAAACAATATGATGATTGTGTTGTTGATGTAGTTAGATGTATTCATCTTATACTTTCAGTTTAATAAAATTATGTAATAATTCTGCCCATCTAACCACTACTAGAACATTTAGAACAATGAATGACCCTGCCACAAAATTGCCTAAGTATTGAATCTTTATTTTAGTTAAGAAATCAAAAACTTATTTTGGTGGGAAAGACTTGGAGATTTTTGTGGTTAGATGTGAGAGCCTAATAAAGTCTTTCTGAATACTAAATTTTATACCAACAATTCAGGGGAAATTATTATTTGTGGAGTTTGTATTTTCTACTTTTTTCTTTGCATAAATTAGTATTTTGAGTAAGAGCCCAGAAATCAAAGTGTTCATTCCAGTTACTCAGATTACCTGCAAATCTTAAGTAGAACCTTTAAGAACCCAAAAATGTTATTTGGTAGAAGCAACCATATTTAGATTTTCCTCTGTTGTCTTCCTTATAGAATTCAAGAAGCAAATCTAGGAAAGTTAATGTCGTTCTCTGCCATAAGTGAGAGTAGTAATAGTTCAGTTTCTATTAATTAGCTAATCAACCCAAATTTGAAGGACTTTTTAACCTTAATATTGAATACTATTCATGTTAATGTACTCTAAAACAAAGCACGTTAGTCAGTATTTTAATTGCCTTAAACTCTATAGGGCCCAGTTTTCTTACTACTCTTCAAGTTAGAGTAATGATGTAGAAGTTTTCTTTTATTGGGCACATTCCTTAAAACAACAGATTTAATTCTGGGGTCACAGTTAAGACATAGAGTAGTACTTCATCTCATACAGCAATTCACAAGAAATGATGGCATATACAGAAAACTCATTTAGAAGGTGCAAGCAAGTTTTTATTTTTAAAATGTATATAAATAATTTTAGGTATGTAAAACAAACTTTTCCTTTTATCAAGCAACCCAATGCCCCATGACTTAAAGTAAATCTTAATAAATTTATAGGTTAAATGGTGATTTGACAGGGCTTTTCTTGGGGGAGACATTACTAAGGATAGCCACTGTTAGTAAAAGAATATTATAGCTAGGGGAATATGAGGGCAGAAAAAAGGGTTGAAAACAAAATAAAAATGTTTATGGTTCTCATAAATAATGTTTTTATTCTATTCCTAAGATTTTTACAACTATGTGAAACCCTGAAAGTTCCTCCCAAAAAACTGAAAGATTTGACTAATGGGTCAAGTCTACTGAAAATGGAAAGGGCACAGCATAGAGCTACTGAAGAAGGCTTGACTTTATTACAGGTATGGAATTTGAGCAGGGAGTCTAATTAGAGAGGGGAAAGGGGAAAAAAACAAAAAGTTCATTTTTTTCAAATTGTCATGCTATTTTTTTAATAAATACTAGTCTTGGACCAGGTTTCCATTATTATTTTTTATTTTATTCAAAGCAAAAGCTTTTTGCTGAACTTTGGGTATCTCAAGTTAAAATATTTCTACTGTATTACTGATGAGTGTTCCAATTTTTTTAATAAAATTTTAACTGAAACTGAGCTATTTTTGTATTGTTGAGTATAAAATTATAGCAATTCATCATTAAATGCTATGGAGTTTCAAAGAATATTATATTTTTCCATCTTTTACATGATGCTTTACTAGCAAGAAGAGCCCAAATGTCATCATTGTTGTTACTGTCATTATAAATAAAATGTACTAAGGGCTTTGTAGAAACTATTCTAAGCTTTTTATAGTTATTTCCCTTAATCCTCACAGTAGTTCAAAGAAGTCTGTTCTATATTATTCTCATCTTATAAATGTGGAAAAGAAACATTGACATTTCTAACTCAACCTTGGACAGACTACATAAAGTTAGGATATAATCCTTATCAGCCCAACTTCAGAACATGATTGTTAATAAGCTGTCATGATTACTTTAGGCTTTTAATTATTACTTGAACAATTAAGAAAATCAACCATCAGGGGCTTGCTAAATAATTATAAAACTAAAACATAAAGCAGGGATCAGATATTCCTTAGCCATTTAGAAGTAGTTTGTGAATGTGATGCTTAAGTCTTTGTTAGCAATGGTAGTAGTTAATGTAAGAAATGCAGCCCCAGAGATTTGTAATTTAAAATTCACAAATCATTTCAGTTTTTTCATATGGTTAAAAAATAACATTGGAAGGATTCTCTTCTGAGCAGCAAATCTACATAGATTATAAATTAGTAAGGTGATATTCTTTTGTGGCTCTCACTTTTTTCATAGTGAGATTGTTTAATTTTCATTCCAGTTACTACTTTTTTCAAGAGTGTATTTTCCGTACTGG
This sequence comes from Solenodon paradoxus, assembly GCA_004363575.1. NCBI lineage: Eukaryota > Metazoa > Chordata > Mammalia > Eulipotyphla > Solenodontidae > Solenodon > Solenodon paradoxus. The sequence goes on from RJWH01000057.1 coordinate 9,882, forward strand.
TTCTAACTCCACCACTTAATGAACAGTTTTGTATGACAATACACATTTGTTTGATTTTTTTATTTTAGCTTCAATAAAGCTTTATTGAAGTATATTTGACATTATTATAAAATATTTAAAGTATACCTATGATGATTTGATAATTCAATACATTGCAAGAATTCCCCCATCAATTTAATTAACACAGCCATTACATTACATTTTTTGGTGGGGGGTGGTGTGTAACATTTAAGTTCTATTCTCATCATCAATTTCAGTTACAAAAAGCATTAACAGTACAATCGCCATGATCCTCAGATCTTTTTCATCTTAAAGCTGAGTTTGTGCCTTTCACCAACCTTTTCCCCAATCCCCAGCCCCTGACAACCACTCCTACTGTGTTTCTATGAGTTTGACTTTTTTGTTGTTGTTAGTTAATAACCCTTTAGCAACTTGGAAGCTGACTAATTTTTTACTTACTTTGCAATCAGCACATCCCTGATTGCCTCCATATATTGTCCTTTCATTCATTTTACATTTTCTCTTTGTTTTCCCCCATAAATTATATATTCCTTTTGTAGGAAACTGCCATTCATTTTCTATTACTGTCCCTGCCATAATGCCCAGCATTGCTTATGAAAACAGACCTACAAATGTTCTTAAAGTTTCTCTACTACTACATAGTGTTTACGGAATGCTCCTGTACTTGCTGCCATCGGTCCTTGGGCTCTGAGATTCACATGGGTCTTCAGGATCTGATACTAGCCGCTTTGGTAGTTTTTTGAGGAAATGGTGACATGCATTGGAAATACCTCATTTCAGGAAAATCAAGTTTCTTGATAATGTTTTATTACATTGGTAAATCAGTTGCTAGGAAGTGTGTTTATTTTGAAAGAAAATTAAAAATTTCTTACTTTAGAAATGTTTCAATACATGAGGTGTTTTTATATTTAATAGCTGTTAGGGTTTCATTTAATAATTAATTATTAAAAACACTAATAACCAGTCTTAATAATTAAATTAAAATGTTAACTTTCTCTTTTTGCTCAGGAAGAAATAGATAAAATAGTAGCAACCACAGAGTCAGTGACTGGGAATATTCAAAGCTTAAAGCACAAGATTCAAATTCTGACAAATGAGGTGGAAGAAGAGGAGGAGAGGGTAAAACAGGTAATTGTTTAAAAATGTGTTTACTAGACTATGGATATAATTTTTAATGCTTAGATCCTACCCAGACGACTTCTGAGTCTAGCAGTATACACAATAAATAAGCCTTTTGAAATAACCTGTAGCTTTCTTTTTCCACTTTTAGATATTTCAAATAGATAGCAATGGGGTACTGTCTCTTCCAGAACTTTCTCAAAACAGTCTCAAAGCACCCACACTTCAGGTAAATACCAGTTTACCATATTGACCATCACCAGTTTAGAATTGCATATATTTGTGGCAATTTTTAAGCAAATGGAATCCATGATATAAACTTGAGCAAAATTATTTTTAAGTCTAGTTTGAGCATCTTGTCAGTTCAAGTAGATCTGTCCATATCTTGTCAATAACCGCATAGCATTCTATTATGTGGATGTTTCATAAAATAATTTATGAATTACTAATGAAATTAAGTAATTTTGCTATTACAGATAGTGCTAGATATAGTCCAGTCTTCATCTGGATCTAATTTTTTTTTTTTTTTTTGCTTTTTACAAAGGAAAAGTGCAGACAGGAATGAAGGGTAGTAGGCAGGAAGGCAGGAAGAGAGAGGAGGAAGAAGCACTTTATTTTTACTTTGTTTTTTAACAAAAAACAAAATGCCCCCTCAGATCTGGGACTCAAACCCAGAGGTATGTGACCTGGGCTTCTTTCTTTGGAGGTGGTTGACCCAACCACTGCTTGACCAAGAAGTGCTCTGGAAGTAAATTTTGACCATTGCTTTTGTTTGTGTTTATAGCAATGGCATATAACTTTAAAAAAAATAGTATAGTGTATTATTTGTAGTATACTATACATTGGAGCTTTAAAAAACCACATAGATAATATAGTGAAAATATATTTATAGTGGTAGAAAGTTTTCATGTTTTCACAAAAGGTAATTAAAAATTATCCTATCCACCTAAGATGAGAGGAATAGGAATGAGCAGGGGAAAAGCAGAGTATTATAGATATGAAAGAAGAACGGCAATGAGTTGATGATTATTGAATTTGGTGATGGGTATAAAAGGTTCTAAATAACATACATTTGATATTTTTCATATTAAAATTACTTATTATTGTACCCATAGAGCGAAATTTTGACACTAATTCCAAACCAGCACACTCTTCTCAAGGACTTGAATGTTCTCCATAATTCATCCAAGATGAAGAACATGTTAACTTTCATCGAAGAAGCCTACACAAGACTAGATGCCTCTTAAAGATTTTTTAAATTATTTCATTCTTGTCAATAACTACATGAGAAATAGTTTAATGAATTGTAAAACTGTTAACCTATAGCATGACAGAGTCTGAAGCTTCTTTAGGATTTATTATCTCTTAATCTTTTCTTCAAAATTAGCCCCTATAGATCTTGCACTAGCATCTAATGTAGTCCTTAAGCTCTTCTTTTTAGCAGTTGCCAAATTTAGGAACTCATTTAAGTTGCTTTATCACCAGTTATTTGCCTGAAACCGTAAAATAGGAACAATCACAATCTAATGGTTTATAATGACTGAACAGAGTTCTTGTATTATTAATGCAGAGGAAATATGATACTGTTATTTAATATATGTAAAATGTTTATAGTATCTAGTTCTTAAAAATGTGTTTGCTGTCATTATTATCCCCTTTTTAGCTAATGCCTTGCATTTTTTTTTGTCTGGTCATCTGGAACTTGAGAAATCTCTAAGTACCTTTATTCTTTTTCACAACTCCCTAGATGTTTTGTGATGTAATTAATATTTGCCTGGTGTCTTTAATCTTGTAAGTAACATGAACATTTTATTTCTTGGGTTGAGTTACTATGAAAAATGTTGAGTATTTATTTTCCACTGTTATCAAAGCATACTATTTTTTCATAAAGTTATGAAAAAGGAACCTAAACACATTTATTCCCTTAAAACAAAAAGTCCTTTCTAAACCCTCCTTGTTGTGATAAGTACATACATGTGAATAAACGATCACTTAAGCATATTAAAAATTATTTCTAATCAACAAACAGTATGTTGTCTGGGTTACTTTTATCTATGTTAATAAAATAAGTATAACTTCATTTTTATTTTTCTGTCTAACCAAGAATTTTCTGTCAGTTAATCTATAAGGTGCCATAATTCTGTTAATACTCCTCAGGCAGAGCGTGTGTCCTTGTAGCCTAGAGGTCTGGTACACCCTCGGGGGCGCTCCGCATACATCCAAGGTCCGCAGGTTCACAACCAGAGGCTGGGGGAAGGGCTGTGGGAGGTGCGGGGGGGTAGTGATCAACCAGTGTGAACAACTAAATAAAAATAAATAAAAGTGCTTCTTCCTCTCTCTTCCTGCCTACCTACCTACTCACATTCATTTTTGCCTGGATCTTTCCTTTAAAAAGAAAATATTCTCCAGGCAAGAGACCATTAGGAATCCAGCTTCAGTTAAAAAGATTGTTGTTCATTGCAATGAGTGAGACCACATGTCCTGGGGAATGCTGGGGAAGTTCACTAAAAGTTCACTAAATAGTCAAGTAGGACATTAATAGATTTTAGAAAGATGAAGAAAGGCAGCCTGTAGTACTATATTTAAAGAAAACACTTGTGTATGCTTTGGGCTGCTGCATTCCACAAAAAACAACTAAAAGTAAATCATAACATATCTTAAAAAACCTTCACTTGGAAACTTAAAGCTGCATGTTTTAAGAGTGACTAGTAGAGCCCCAAATTTTACAATTAATCATGAGGTTTATAATAACTTTCACTGGGGTGAGAAAAATTCCAGTTAAAGTCTACTCTTAGAATAGCTGTGTAACAGGTTATTGAAAGTCAACCAAAATGTTACTTGTTGCTGAGGGATATTTCTTCACCTTGCATGAACTGGTCCTACAGTCTTCTGTAACTTTGAAAACTATGTGATCTAATTTTTAAAGATGGACGGTATTTTCTAGGAGGTAGCAAGCAACCAAAAATCACAATATTTTCTGTAAATGCGTAATTTTGCTGTACTTTGTGAAAAGTTTAAGAGTTAGTTACAGATCCACATAGAATTCAATTGCACATAGATTCAGTATGTCAGAAGACCACCCTCTTTGGTATTGTTGCCCAAGTTCTTCCATGTACAAATCATACCAACTCTGATAGAACTTTTCCCATAACTGATAAGTGACAATGCCAAACACTAAATAAAAAGAAGTACATATTCTGAAATGGAGGCTATAAAATAAATAGCATCTGACAAAAATGCTATCCTTAAATACACAGAAAAAATATTCAGTAAATGGTCTTGAGAAAACTAGCTAACTACGTGGTATAGCAGCAGAGGAACAGTAGTTAATATTCCTATTTCATGCCAGAATAGATTACAAATAAAAATAAATATATAAAAGTTGAAGCTAAAAACTTAGGAATGAATAGCTGGTGTTAGTGTAGGAAAAGCCCTATTATACATATAAACAAAAACAAAACTATTAAATATGATAAATCATCACATTAATTATTGAACTTCTTAAGAATTAAAAAAAATATCCCAAAACCAAGTCAAAGACAGCTTGGACTGACTAGTAAAATCTATAGCATCTATAAAAGAAAAATATCTTTACTCAACGAGTTCTCAAGTATCAGTAACTAATAGATTACCAATAGGAACATGGCAATCAAAGGAAAATATAAATATAAATATAAAAGTGTCTGAAAGAGATTTAACCTTATAATAATTACTGAAATGCCTATTGAAACAATGAAATGTGTTCACATATCTGTTTAAAGACTGAAAAGGCTAAAAGGAAGTTCCTGAATTTATAGGAAAATGGGTCTCCAATAACACCGCTGGAGGAAGGTAAATTGGTACATTAGTGGGTGAGGGGACACAGAGAGTAGCCTGTACAGATACATTAGAGTACTGTCAATCATTTAAAATTCTTACATGTACCCTTCCATTTACCCCAACACTTAGTTGAGCACATGGTTAACAAACAGATTTGGTTTAAATACGAGACACCTGTACTGAAACAAGATTAAGGGATTTTCTTTTATTTGGTTGGATAGAATATCCTGATTTTCTCGGTTTACCAAAAGTAAGTGCAGTTGCACCTGTCAAAATTTGTATTTGAATAGTTCAGTTTGGTTTCGTTTCCAAACAAATGTAAATCATCTCACATTTCACTTTCAAGAAATATTCAGCTTGAGAAAGGACAAATAAAAGCAAAGGCAAAACTTCAAACTTCTCCATTGTACTTTATTATGTCTAAAGTGAATGTGTCCTTTTTGTGATCTAAGTCGCTCTCCTTGTTAATAGTTGGCTGCTATTTAATGTATCTCTTTGCTCTTATTCCACCATAGAATAATTTTCTCTTAGTTTAGTTCAGTTTATTCTCATAGTGGCCTCTGCTTCTATCAAGGCTATGAAGTTCCAGTAGCAACATATCCAAAACTGGGTCATAATTGTTAAAACTAGACTAAGGCAGATAAAGGAAGCATGTTTTTTGAATTCAACAAAATTATAATAGAAATTCTTCATTTTTAGCTAAATGAAACAAATGTACTTTAGCCAGTTTCACTGTTTCCACCTTTAAAGTGGTCCTTAAGATTAAAGTAGGTTTTTCAAGTGGTGCAACAGCGCTATATAACAACAACAACATAAAAATGGCACATATGTTCTATATGACAGGCACTATTCTAAGCCCATTACATGTATGCCTATATTTATACCAATGCTTAATCCTAATAATAACCCTGTGGGATTTAACCCCATAACAATTACTATTTTCCCCATCCTGCAGGTGAAAACTGAAACTTAGAGGCTGAGTAACTGTCTTAAGATGGCTCAAATAATATGTCATTGGAAAGTGAAAAACAAAGTTGTAATTTTTATTTCTTCAGAATTTGCTGATGCTTTACAAATTAGAAGGGACCACGGAGACTAGTGAATATATCATAACAATTTACAAATCCCTCTATTTCTCTAGGTATTTTGGATTTGTTCACTTGGGTTTATAAAAGAAAAATCTCTAAGTGTATCTTATATTAGTAACCTCTTTTTCTGTCTTTTTAATCTCAGAGTTCAAAGTTCAGTTTAAAGTGATGGGCATATTTCAGCTTTACTTACCTTCAACCAATGTGGTTTTCCTGGAATATGCTTTGCCTTTTTGGTTTTTTTTGTCCATATAGCAAAAAGCATTGCTCTAAATAGTTTCTGATGTTTCACAGAGGAAAAAAAAAAATGAAAACAAAAAGAAGTTTCTGTTTTTAATGTGCTTGGAAGTCTCTAAGTAATAACCCTTAATTTTTTAAGATTTTCTCTGATATTGTACTTCATATCTAAAACAGTTTCTATTCTATAAATAGCATCTTCTGTTCACTTTTAAAAATAATTGTCCTCAGATAATATTTAGAAAAATAGCTAGATTTGCATAAGTTTCTTAGAGCCATGTACAGGTGTATGGTGCTCTCAGTAACATCTTTAAAAGAAAGAGTAGTTACCAATATACTAGAATCAAAACACTCTTATTTTTGCATCCAATAATTATTAACTATGTCAATTTCTCCAGTACTTTTAACTACCAACTATCCATAGTAGTACTTAAACTAGCATTTTCAAGTAAAGAATGCTCTCACCGATCCCTTCTTTTGGTCTGGACTTTATGAAACTTAAATGTAATAGTATTATCCCATGTGACCACATTCAAATTGAAGCACTCCATATCCATACTGTTTGTTATTCCAAGACTCAGATATTGTGTGAAGAGATGCTAAGTAGGTGCTTACATGGTGCTTGAAATTGTAGCCTTTTGAGGGAAGTGAGTAAACACTGAATGACTGCACTTAGCAGAAGAGCGTGAAAAAATTAAAATTCTCCAAAATATCCTCATATTCTACTAATATCCTCTTTAGAAATCACACTTCCACCTTGGAAGTGTAAGGCCACAAAATCATTTTTCTTAAGGATAATAATAATTATTTTAGTAGCTTTATATTATTTTCCTATTGTACTCCACTTACCTAGGTCTCATTCTTTTGTAATCCCTTCCATGAGATCCTGATCATTTTGTATTTAGAAATGCCAATCTCTATATTAACGTTAGTACTCATTGGTTATTACACAGAGGATTAAGTGGGATTAAAAAGGAGTGGACAGAGTGAAAATATTTGTGCTGTATGAGATGATTTCCACCTGACATCACAAACTCCTCCCTTTCTACAGGTGTGGACACTTGTTTTTTTACCCCCTCTCCCTCCTCTTTCCACTAAGGACTAATTAGGGAAGTAGTCTTAAAGAATAAGCTCACCTTTCACTACAAGGCGCTGTCGCACTGCACTGAGACATAAGTGTGAGGCCTCTGTTTCAGACTGAATTCTCAGCGGCAGGTAAGCATACATTCATTAAAACAATAAATTTCAAATCCCGGGTTGGAGTTGCCAGAGAAAATGGGAGAAGTAGAAAGAAGAGAGATGAAATTCAGTGTTACATAGAAAGAATAAATTATAATTAGGTTTAGAGGGAAAGGAAATTTCTTTTTGTTTTTATTTTAATACGAGGAAAATAATCATTATGAAATATAAAGTTCTTTGCATTATCATAGGGACAAAACTAGAGAGCGATGAAAAGAATCTCTCTAAACAGAAATATAGGAAAGAATTACTAACATTTAATTGCAAGCACTTTAAAATAAGAACTTTTTTCCTTAAGATCAACCACCATTGTATTATGATTTACATAGTATACCATAAAAATATAAATGTTATCATTTTTATTTATAAAAATTAAGTCTCTTAGGAGAGTATCATACTTTAATTATCTGATTAATATTAACAATAAAATATATATGGATGCTCAAATGCTCCAAAGAAACCTTAGTTCCTAAAACTCGAATGAGTATCATTTTTTTGCCAAAGACTTTAGCTAGTGAGTCTATTTTTGATAGCAGTTTCACTAATGGAGTTGAAACCTTTACCTTGCAATTCTAGAATACTTTTTAATTATGGGGAACTTATAATTGATTGGTGAGGACATGGCATGATCATATAGCTTTCAGAGTTAAGAAGTGTCATTATGACTTTCTAACACAACTCAAAAATGTGTAAGGAAATATATTCTGCAGCTATGAGAACTTCTGCATTCTGTTTTGTGGTCTTAAAAAATTCCTTTTTATTTAACAAAGAAAGACCACTGTGAAATTCATCACTGTTTACCAAAAGGATATTGTCCAATGTCATTTATTATTGGATCCTCTCTGTGTGAACCCACGGGAAAAATGTCTCTGATTTTAATATCACTAGTATTTGTTACCTAAGTAATTTACTTGTAAGTTTAAAGAATTGCTTAGTCTAGAAAGGTATGTTGAAGCCAGATAAAGGTAAAGGAGGGCTCTGATTACTTGTTAAGAAATGAAAGAACTGAACTTCATTTAAAGATGATACAAGTGAAAGGTCAAGTAAATGCTTTGGTTTAAGTTACATACGGAAAATTTTATGATTAGACTGAATCACATAGCTAATCAGGTTTGTTCTGCTTTGCGTCAGCTGCTAAAAAGCTTAAAGGGAAAATAATGGGTTCTCATCTCCTGCAAATGCAGTCTGTTCTCATTGTTTGTGCTACTCATGTTCAATAAAGTCACAGGCAACAATTTTTTGCAGATTCTGAATAACTCCTAGGGAAAACATAGGGTTAGGTTCCCGCAGGCTCTGGTGACATGGTCATCAGCTGATCAACACATAAGCATATTTTATGTGTATTTCTGTTTAAAGATACATGCTCTGCACATGTCTAAGGATGACTACAATAACATTGTCATATTGATTTGGGAATTACGAATAAATGTCAGCAACAGGTGAGTTCACAACTATGGACTCCATAAATAAAGAGGATCAACTTGATGTGTAGGACTGTATTTCATATGTGTGGCCTGCTGACCTCACTCTTGATACATGTCAAATTTATACTTCTATTTTCCCCTTGTCTGAATTTTAACTTAAACTTAATTTTCCCTGCTATATCTTATGCTTACAAATGAGTTTAGATCCTTTCTGGAACAAACCTGGCAATAAGTAAGCAATCATTTACAAGTATTAGAATCTCTCCTACATACTACTGTTGAACTATATACTTGGCAACATAAATTAGGACAAAAAGCCCTCTAGACATCAAACCAAATAAATCTATGATCAACTTCCTTTTGAAATAATTTTCCTGAAAAGCACTTAGTTAAAAATCAATGTTTAACATGAGAATCAACTAAGAAGTTACTATTGTATTTAAAGATGACATGAGTGAAAGATCAAGCAGATACAAAGAAGAGATGATGTCTACACTTCTTTCTTCAGCCTGAACTCTGGAAACTAGACCTCTGAGAGTCTATATTATTGGCTCAGACTATTGTGTCCAGCAGTCTGATTTTCTGATGTTGCCTTGGTCCTCAGTATGTCTTCCCCTCTCGTGTATCACTCAGTGACCTGGACCCCACAGGGCTTAGTCAGTCATAAGAAGCATGCTTCATAGAAGTTATATTCACAAAGACTATCTGATACAGTCTTACTGTAGGTTTTAAGTAAATCACAGTCAAACACTCTAAATATTTTATTGCCACACAGAGATACCATGTAGGAAAAACTGCTTTCTCTGTCTAGAAAATGAATTATAGAGGAATGGCCCACCACACACTGTCTCAGAAGCACCAGGCTGAGATATGTTCATCATCCTAGTGCCTGGCTGCTAAGAGTAAGTAGACAAGCTCTACTACATTGAATATAGAAAAGATAATTTTTCGCTTTAATTCAGTCAAGACCTGATTAGAAGAGTGGGGAAAAATAGTTTTCTAGGAACAAACATCAAGGGAAGAGAGCCCTAAAACCTAGAAAATATCATTACATAAGAATGGATGAAATGACATACATTATATTTCAGCCCTTTTTCATTCCTTAATTTCATCTGACTGAGACTCAGCCTTTGCTCCCATCTGATTCTTGATCTCCAATCTAGATATTTCTCTCCAATTGATCATAAGAACCACCTGACATGACTCATCAAGGCTTTCTCTGGTCTTTGGCCCCACATTGTGAAAAGGAAGTTTCCCTCCTTAACCCAGAGACTTACTCTGAACCTCTTGTCATCTGTTCATCAGTCACTCAGAATGCTCTTTACGATGCACAGAGAAGTGCTGAAGATAATGCACAAAGCAGAGGTGGGCTGTTCACAGGCTACCTGAGATAGACTTAAAGAAAATACAAATACATACAAAAATCACAACTATTATAAGTATCCTGAAGACAGGAACTGGAGTACAGTGAATTGTATAATAGAAAGACTTAACCCACTATACATATTCACCTCTTTCTAGGATTAGGTCCTCAACACTGTCATTTGCATGCATCCCTGTGCTTACCTGTTTTCCCTCTGAAGAGGGAGTGATGGTATTTGGAATTGTGCCCAGTGAAAACAACTTCAAAGATTCCTAGGTAGATTCAAATATTGAAAGGCATAAATTAATCCCTTCAAATTTTAATTAGGTGTGGAATTGCTAGAGTTCTGGAGATGTTGCTGCTAAACTCTTCTACCAAATTATTGATACTGGAAAAAATGTTGAGGAATCACTTTCCTGAATCGCTCAAGGTAATATACATTTAAGATTTTAATTGTATGTGTTTTATTAATCTGGGAAATAATGTCAGACGTGTGGCTATTTCCCAAATTTTTCTGGTGCTTTTGTTATGCATGCAGCTTCCCAGTCCCTTCCTGCTAGAAAGTGATTCAATAGATGTGGATATGTCCCAGATAACCTTACTTTTGATAGTCATTTAAAATGATCCCTAGGAAAATTTAGGTAATGCTGGGCTTGATTATTTCTAAGGTAAATTGGAGTTCTATATTTGTTAAATGTTAGAGCGTACGGGTTAGGTAGCATTGCTGATAACACAATGAAACTGAACTATAGGTGCTGTTTTAATATATTTTCTATTTATTTTGAGATCTTTATCGATGAATATTTTTCAATAGCTTTGTTGGTCATCGAGTGTACTAAAGTCTTCTAAAATTCCAGGAGGGCCTGCTGATAACTCAGCTATTGTGGAAGATGACATTAATCAAAAATTACAAATAAATGTAAAATGAGAAATATTTGAAGCACTTGGATCAATACAGAATGCAATGAAACTGTCTTTGAGGGCTGAGTTTCTTGAGCAAAGAGAAAGTTCTACAATAGTGGGTTTCAAATGTATGTGGCATGCTGATAACACAGTAGGGATAAAATAAATCACAGTTTCTCAAGATAGAAAACAAGTTACCTGTATTTCCAACAAATGCCCTGGATAATCCTTATGAACACTAAAATCTGAACGAAAGTGATCTAGAGAAAGTCTTCTAATAGACTGTACCAAGTTGATGAAATCTAGTGATCTTGTCTTATTGATCATGTTCAAACTATATGTTGTAGGGAAAATCTCAGTGACCATTTGGGACCACATAGCTTAAAAAGTACCAAATAGACAAACGGACCTAAATTTTCCTATTTGGGATGCAGACACTGAGGTGTAAGTTACTTTGTTTTAACAGCTTTTTTGTCAGAAATAACTAAAAAGATTTTGGTGACCTTCAAAGGGTAATAAAAAGATGTTCTAATCATTAAGATGAAAGCTGAGCCCCTAGATTATAAATATTAAACTTGGATAGTACCTTAACATACAGAGTTTTATTTTTTCAATCCTTCCAACTACTTTGTAATATTTTATCCCATTTTATAAATAAAAAATTGAAGCTTGAAGATAATACAAGTATAAATGCAGTTATATCTCAGTTTTTCTCACTTTACATCCATTGCTTTTCCCACAGCAACTTACTCACCAGATTTTCATTATTTTTGTTTTTTTTCTCTTCCCACAGTGCTTGTCATAGGACTTTGCCCCAAATAATTACTTAATAAATTGTTGTTGATTTGTCACTGAACATTTTATACAATAATTTCTTATTAATCGATTACCTGTTCAAATCTTATTTTTAAAGCTTAGGAATTCAGATTAGTTGATTTGATTTGTATACATAATTTTTAAAAATATCTTTAATACTATTTCATTTGTGTTTCAAAAAAACTGATGTTGATACCTCTGCAATAGTAATTCCTCTGTAATATTAATACCTCTGATTAGGCGGATAGTAATTTTATAATTTTACAGATGTTATTACTCATTTCCCTAGCTATGGTAGAGTTCATATTTAAATCTAGATTATCGGATTCTAAATTGAATGTTCTTATAAAATCACTTAAATGTTTAGGAATGAAAAAAAGTAGGCACAAATCAATATCTTCTTTGTATAATCTCTTCTTGAATAGCTCCTTAGTTTAGTACTCCCTATTTTTTTATTTTCCACCTACCAAGTATCATTATCCCTGGATCTCCTTATCCTACTTCAATTATTACATTGTTATCTAATGTCTGTCTTTGGCTCTTTGATCATTCTTTCAAAATAGCCTTTTTTATACTTTGTCCTTTTGAGAATAAAAAAGAGTAGTTGTTCATCCTTCCTCCATTCTTTGGAATTTATGAACATGTATTTTATAATCTCAGCAACTATTTAAGTGATTAAATATTTCTTCAACTTTCCCTCACAGTTTCTAACTACGCATTCCTCCAGCATCTTTACTTCCCCCTCGCAACTGCCCATTTCCACTCAATAATTAGCCTTTGAATAAGTGGATATTAGAAGGGTTGGTTAGTTGGTTTTCAACCAACCCAAATCTCTTTAAACAACAGGTTTCTTTCTTTTTGGAATCTGAATATTGAAAGATATTTTTTCTTTTAAACTTCTGATCATTACAATCACATTTAAGCTCCATTCTTAAATAAGAAGGTATAGTTTTCTCATGTGAAACTATTTCAATAAACAATAGTCTATAAAATCAGAATTTAGTGATCAACAAAACAAGAATGACTTTTCCAGTTTACTTTAGTTCTTAGATTTTTACTTAGTGTGATCCATATTACTCAGGCATATTAACCAGAATAAATTTGGAAAGTTATATTCTATTAGAAGATTTTTGAGAAAAGTCTGAGAATGAAACATGAGAGAGATAATTTACTAGACATTGAGGTGAGTAATTTGAATTAAGCTAGTGATAAGGGAATGAAATAAGTTCTAATGTCCTTACAATTTAATTTTTTCCCATTGGAGTATACACTAGAAAGTGCACATAACATAATTACGCAGCTCAATGAATTTTCACAAGCAAATATCTTATGTAACCTCCACTCCAGTCTAGAAAAAACATTACTTTAGACATTAGTCCTCTCTGACCCACCGGTGTTCTTTTCCAATCACTAACTTTTCCTGCTCCCCCCAAATAATCACTATCCTGACTTTTAGGGCTATAATTTAAATATAATATAAATTGGATCATACACTATATATCTAACTTCTTTTGTTCAACATTATGTTACTGTTTTATAAGCCAAACAGATTACAAATATTCTCTAGTTTATTTATTCTACTGTTGATGAACATTTAGATTATATCCAGTTTTGGTGAAAATGCTGCTTTAAACATTGGCCTTTAGCTTACTTCTCACTACAACCACACATTTCTCTTATCTCTAAGCACATATAACACATCAAAGTTGTAAATCAGACATCTTTGATTCTTAACAGAGAAAAACATGCGAAGACCACAGAATAGAATATTACTCCAGTAGTGTTTCGTTAACAAGCATTTGATCAACTATGTCAGCTTCCATGTATTTAACAATGAATGAGATCTGGAACACACGTCAGGGAATATATATAGAAACATACTCCAATAATCTGAAATGCAAAGAAAGGAAGAGGGCTTGCTTTCTTTTGGGGGGATATGGGGTCGGCCTCAAATGATGTTGAATTGTAATTCAAGATTAAAGGAGAAGTTGTGTTTCACAGGTTATTTTCGAATAGTATAATAAACTTAAAAAACAGCTGAGCCCCTGGGGTGGCTCAAGCACTAAGCCAGCAGCTGGGATTTAAAACCATGTAAAGCCCATTGACCTGGGTTTGAGACCTGGGGCTGGGGGTAAAACAAAAATAAAGGAACCATCAAATAAAAGGTGCTTCTGCCTCTTCCTTCTTTCCTTAAAATGCTTCTTCCTCCTTTCCCTCTCTTTAATAAAAAAGCAGCCAAGCATGAGAGAAGTTTATATGTGTGTATGTTTTATACATGTGTATATATATTTAAAATTTCCCTTTTCATGATTGTGGTTATACATTATAAGATTATTCAGAACAAAAAGAGAAAGGAGTAATATATATTGGAAGCAGCTATTAATGTAGTTGGCTAGTCTCTCTGTGTTCTCTGGCTCAGGTTTATGGAGCAGTGATGAACATAAATCGTGGGAATCCATTTCGAAAGGAAGTAGTATTGGATTCATGGCCAGACTTCAAAGCTGTCATCACCAGACGACAGAAAGAGGTACAGTTTTGAAACGCAAAAATGTAAGAACTGGCATCAACTGGAAGGAAAAGATTTGACAAAGGGGATACCATAGCCTAACAGCTATATATGTTAGCTTAACAAGCTATATATTTCACCATTAATTTCTAATTTGACTGCTTTGGAGTGTCAGAAATATGGAAACACTTTAGTCCAAATTTTTTAATAAAATATTTCCTAGTGCTTTATATTATCTGGAAGCATGAAGCACACATCTTGTACATGCTAGCTTTTGCAGAAATTTGATGACTGATGACTTTGGTCATATGGGTAAATATGGAGGAAGACTGTAAAAAGATGACCTCTGCCTCATTCTCCCTCTGAGACCGAAGAGAGACTCAGGTGAACAAAGACGTGCTTCTCTGATCACATTAAGATTCATTGGCCGTCGATCGATTCATTCAATTATACCTTTTTAAATAAGTATTTGAAACAATGTGGAATAAATGCCTTAAAACCACTCTAACAGCAAAAGCTCCAGAACTTCTGTTCTTCCCCTCACTACAGTATATCAATCACATTCCCCCTTAGCTACTGTTTATAAGTGGTGAACTTTCACAATAGAAATTATCTAGACATGCTCAGCTCATGTTATCTAATGTTATCTAGGATTTGAGGTATCCAGAGGATATGTTTGTACTTTATGATTATTTATGTCTTCTCTCCTAGGCTGAGACAGATAATCTGGACCATTATACTAATGCCTATGCTGTGTTCTATAAGGATGTCAGGGCTTACCAGCAACTCTTAGAAGAACACAATGTTATCAACTGGGACCAAGTTTTTCAGATACAAGGTAAGATAAAGTACAACACATATACTAGGGAGATATTTATTTTCTCCTTTTTGTTATGTATATCAGACAGCTATGACATATATTTTATATTTATGATAGATATACAGATATATACATACATATTTTATATATTTATAATTTATGATTGCAGTATTGTAAGAATGCCTATTTTTTGCTTCTAATGAGGTTTGGCCTTTGGGGTAAGTGGAGGCCATTACTTAAATAGGGCTGCTTTTAAGTACCATGCTATTTTTCACTGTTACTGTAATATGGCTATCAGTGTCAAGTATATTTTTCCTTATTACTCTTAACCTCTTTCCTATCAACCCCTTTAAAAATAACTCTATTTTCTTCTTTCTGAAGCAAATGATTCTGGAAAGAGATAACTAACTAATTTCATAGAATATCCTGCAATGATTTTATAAGAAAAGAGCATATGTAAGCTCTGGGAGGATAATTGTATGGCCATCAATGCTAGTACAGCTTGAGCCAGGAGAGAAGCATATTAAATTCAATAGTTTATATGGACAATTTCAGTTTCAGTATATCACCTATTCTTTCAGCTTTTTGTAATGGTTGGGGGTTGATATAGGTGATGCAATTACTGTTTGTAATTGTTACAATGAAATAAGTCTCTTGATTATTTGACAACAGATAGGATCCCCAAGTCAGAAATGTGAAGTTTAGTAATTTTTTCAAACCCAGGCAGCTGACTCCTTCTCATATGGAAAAGCTTCTGTTGCCTAAAACAGCGGCTAATGTATAAATAAATACAGACTTGGGATGTTGTATAAAATCCATTTGCAAATACTCAAAAGAACTGTATAGAAGAATTTATAAATTACCTCTTACCTTTATAGATTTACCCTAGTTATGCTTAGAAATGAGACATGTTTCTGCCACTCAAACAATTTAGAAAACTTTTCCCACTGGTATTACTTGAACATGGAAATAGAAATATCTCTTTGTTGATGTGTAAAATCATGTCAGTAATTGGACAGATTGTGGTGCTATAGACTTTATCCTCAAATCACCTGAATCCATCATTATAGAGAGAACATTCCTGTAATTGCCAGTATTTTTATCAGAAGGCCAAGTTGATAGCTGTGATTAGTTCAAGTCATCTAAGTTAACCCAATCATCTTTCTAGAACATCTGGTGGGGACAGATGTGAATTTCTAACACAGAAAATAGCAGAAGTGGTAAAGGCCACTCAGTTAGCATATAAGTTAGCACAGGTATTACCTTTGGTGTCTGATATGTTCTCTTGACTATAAGCTTCTGTGGTAATAATTGATATATAGAATAGCTTCCAAGAAGTCATCTGTATCTTTAGTGTTCTTCATGAGTGCACCAAAAGAGAGACTCTTCTCATAACATCCCCAAATCATGAACAACTCCAAAATCCTATCTACTGCTATAAAAGTGTTCCATCTTCGGTCTTCTGTTAGTGTAAGCTCCAGTCTGAGCTACTAGTTGAGAGCAACAGCCAATGAGCTACTTCAGCACAGGGTGTTCTGAATAATAGCACACCCTGCACAGGAGTGCCTTTGTCCTCCAAAAAGTGTTAAAACTGGGTTAACCCACTAATCACACAAAGGAGCCAAACTCCTAGAATAATAAAACTATAAAAAAAGCAAAGAAGTGGTTATCATAAAAATTCTGATCGTGGTTATTTTTAGTGGAGAGAGGGAATTGTAATTAGGAAAGTGCAAATAGAAGGTAGCTTTAGAAGTGATTAAAATACATAGCAATTAAGCTATGTATTTGTTTCATGTACTTTTTCTGTATCTTTTATATCTTTAGAAAATATGCATGTTAGAAAAAATAGTTGAGTCTAACTTAGCGAAAGTTCTGTTTGAACTACCTTTCTTTGGTACATTTTTTTTCTCATAGTCTTTTGAATTACTTATCGTAATTCAGTGTAATAATACAGAATGCTAGCCACCACATCTATAATTGTAATAGCATTAGCTTGAAGACCTGCTTATTTTTCTTAGACTTAACTCCCTTAGGGAAGAGCTCAGGCTTTGATATTAGACTATGTTCAACTTCCTTTGCATTCTTCGAGAAGAATGACTTACTGGTAGGAGTAAGCAAGCCACTAGATATGGAAGGAAATGTAAAAGTCAGTTTTCAGAGGATTCAATCAACCCAGACTGGAAAGGGCAGGGAAGATGGGGATTTGCAGAAACAGCAAATCAGTTCTAAGTAAACTGAAACTAACCTGAATGCCTTAAGCTCTACCAGAACAGAGACCATAGCATTCTTGTGTTCCATTGAAAAGAGGTACCCAGAGGTTTTTTAAACTAAATAAATATTTATAGTTAACATAGTACAGCTCTGATAAGTAAGTGGGATCCAGGTAAATTAAGTGCAGCTAAATCTCACCAACATTAAATTTAAACCTTGGTATTTCTACAGTGAGCATTTAGGCAACACACTGGAAGAGAGCCTTTAAAGTCATAATGTGATGCCAAAAAAAAAATCTAAGCTCTTTTATACTCTAGCTGTATAGTAGAGCATAGATTTTTAAGAAGTATAAAATTCCCCTTACATGAAGGAGCTTATGATCAGTCCGAGGAGTCATAAAAATTCCCATAAGATAGTACAAATTCCTAAGTGATAGTACCATGAGAAATATTTATGGAAAATCATTGTTGAACATCATAATACATATCATAACGGGAATTTGAAAGTCCAATACAAAATTTGAAAATCATACAAGGAGCAGCTATAATAATTGATATTGATATATAAGTGTATTAAGATAATACAAGGTAGAAAACTGATGGTACTGGTGATTCTTCATATAAAAATACTTTAACAATTTTTCATTTTTATGTTTTCAATTAAAATGCTTATACTTTTTTTTATGTCCTTCCATATACAGGGCTGCAGAGTGAATTATGTGATATTTCCAAAGCTGTTGCCATCTCAAAACAGTTGGATGTAAAGTTAACTTCTTTCAAGGCCATTCATTTTACTCCTACAATTCTGCCAGACACCAGTTTCCTGTATGTAAATCACATTTCTGCTTTTGGAATAAGACTTTATGCTATAGAAGTACAAATACCGTTTTCAGATCTGACATAAGCGTCCCCTTGTGTCAAACTACTTGAACAATCACTGTGGTCTGTGCAGAACATCTGGTTTCCTTCTGGGAGTTCAGGAAACTGGTACATGCTAGAGTGGGTGCCTTCAATAAAAATCCTATAGGTGATGTCCCAGCTCATTGCTGGGAGAGTAAGCATGTCCTAGTGAATACTGTAGGAGAGGACTCTGGGAAACTTGTGCCTAGTTTCCTCTGGATTTCACCAATGCTGCCTTTCCCTATGTAGATTTTGCATAGCATCCTTTCATTGTACTAAATGATAGTCATGACTACAGATGTTGAGGCCTGTGAATTCTCTTCTGCAATTATTGAGTCTTTGAGCCATCCTGGGCGCCCTGATGCAGAAGTGGTATTAGTGGTTTGTTTTTGTTTTTAAGAACTCTTTTCTTGGTGTGTACCCTGGTGGCCTAGTGGATAAGGCCACTGGACATAGTCCACATACATCCCAAGGACCCACATTTGAGACCCAAGGCCTAGAGGAACAACCAAGATGAAAAATTAAATAAAATGAATGAATGAAAATCCCCTTCTCTTTTCCTTCATGCCTGCTTACTAACCTTCATTCAAGCCTGTACCTTTCTTAAAAAAAAAAAGGAATCCTTTTTTAGAGAAATATGTTAAAACTTTTAAGAACAATGGCATGATGTCTGAGATAATAATTCTTCAGAATAATCCAGAAGATAAAAGGATTGCTAATCGGTTTTTGCTTTGGAGATGAGGGTACATACCTGACTTAGAGTGAGTTGGGGTTTTTTTAACAGAAAAGTGAAATACTTGCCTTCATCTCTACTGAGGACAATATTAAATGGGCATAAAAGTAGAAGAAAAACTTAAGTTTGGTATCAGATATTTTTGTCCTGTCAGAAATGAATGAATCCCTGACAGATGTTTATAAATGAGAAGTGACGGATTCTAATTTATTGAAAATATTTAGGTATTTCCTAGACGATGCTATCTCTGGTGGTTTTCAGTTTGAATCAGTGTAAAAAGAAAAGTAGGTGTTTGTCAGCATCCTGACTTCATATTTCTTCTCATGTCATTTCCTTCTAGAATGAGCTCTCCCCCACGACTAACCTACCTGAGTGTCGCTGACGCTGACCTACTCAACCGGACCTGGTCACGGGGCGGCAATGAACTGTGTCTCCGGTATATCGCCAACCTCATCTCCTGCTTCCCTAGTGTGTGTGTCCGTGATGACAAGGGAAGACCTGTCTCTTGGTCTCTAACAGACCAATTTGCCACCATGTGTCATGGCTACACTCTGCCAGAGCATCGCAGAAAAGGCTATAGCAGGCTGGTGGCCCTCACCCTGGCCAGGAAGTTGCAAAGCCGGGGATTCCCCTCTCAGGGTAATGTCCTGGATGACAACGTGGCATCCTTAAGCCTCCTGAAGAGTGTTCATGCTGAGATCTTGCCTTGTCGTTTTCATAGGCTTATTCTCACCCCTGCAGCTTTTTCTAATCAACTTCACCACTAGCCCCATGGCACACCAGGAATGTTCTTCCTTTCCATGAACATACACACACTCCTTAGCACTTCAGGATCACCCAGAAGGGAGTATGCAACACAGATGGTTGGGCCTCTCCCCCACAGTCCAAGATTCAATAAATCTAGTGTAAGACCTGGAAGTTCATATTTGTAATGAGTTCCCATTGTTCATTTGCTTTGGATAGTTGAGTGAAGTTCTGGGCATTTTCAAAACTGGAAACAGATGATGTCAGCATAAGACTGGACCTATCACCTATTCCAGTCCCCTTATTTATTATCTGCTTTCTTCTAAGACATGAGATGCATATAAAGGTGAATATGGGTATACAAATACACATCTAAACATACATATATAAATATATACATACAGCCGTGTGGGCATTCCTTTTGTATTTCTTATATGCATATGTGTATATATTTGCTTACAGAATTTTGATAATACACTTCTTTCTTTACATATGAGGAATTTCAGGACCAGGGAAAATATGTGACCTCTTGAAGATTATTTAATCAGTGATAATGGCTGAACCAGATAGTTTTTATTTTAATTTTCTTTTTTACTAAATTGTATCTTTTTCGTAAAGGAAATTTAAACGCTTAAATGATTAAATTTATACAGATAAGTCTTTTGTCACCAGTATTTTGTTAATTTGGGTTCCAATTGCATGTGTATGTATATACTTCAAGAAGAGTAGAGGACAAGATAAATATGTATTTAAAGCTGTGTTTTTTTCATTTGCAATAAAAGCAGGCACAAACACAATGATTGCATTTGTCTCAGCTGGATAAGTTTGCCATATTAAAAAATTTTTCTTATCCCAATGCAGGGCATAAAATTCTAACTACAAAGGTAAGGGGAAATCCAAATTTTAGGTGTTTGTCCTAAGAAAAATGTGCAGACTACCTGAAGGAGAGCTTCATTTTAATAAAAAATAAAACTCCTTGGGAGTGAATAGCCTGAGCCAGTGGTTACCTGGAAACTCATCCTTGTTGACAGAGGGAAGAGCACCAAGTAACCAGCCCATAAACCTCTTGAGGGAATGTGGTCTAATCCCTTCCCTAGGGGTGCTCATTATCTTTAGCCTTGATTAAGCGTGGGTTACTCCTGCCTAGTGTATGATGATAATAGTATAGCCAATTTTCTTCCTAATAATATGCCCACTGTTTAACATTTGACCATGTGCTGATCATTGTGACCCCCCCCCAAAAAAAAAGCAAAACAAAAAAAACCCACAATTATGTATGATACTTAATCCTTGTGATGGGTAAGGTGTTATCTTACAGCGGGAATTCTGGCTCAGGTGTTATATGACTCACCAAAAGTTTACAGATTTTAAGTGGTTGAGTCATGATCAGAACCTGGTTTGTCAGATTCTCAAGCCTGTACTATTAGTCATTGTGCTGATTGGCCTCCTAAACAGCTTGGAACTGTGAGGGCAATTCTTCTTTCTTTGAGTCTCACTCCGCCTCCGTCTAACCCCAACAATGGATTCCATATTTTGAAAGATTTTTTTCCTACCAAATTGCACTAGTAATTTTTTTTACTTTGCTCTTGTGGATAACCATGTTGGGTATAACTTTCAACCCTGTTTCTAGACTAAGGAGAGAAGGGCAACAAAAAGAGACCCAAGAAGGAGGAAGGGACCAAGTTAGTATAGGGCTCTAGTGCTGATGTAAGAAACTTCTTCACTGTAATAGATAAACCCACTTAAGAGTTTTAAGGGGAGTATTAATCTGTTTAGAAATCATTTGGGAAGGTATTATAATAGTCTAGGAAACATGATCCATATTTAGCTTGGATTTGAATGCCAACAATGGTGATGCTGAGAAGTGAACCATTACCAGAGGAAAAATTGTCAGAATTTTAGTGGCTGTAGAGTATGAAGAGAAAAAAAATGTCAAGGATGACTCCTAGATTTCTGTATTGGGAAAACTTATTCCTTGTGGTATGTTTCACTAAAATAGAAAACACTTGGATAGCAGCAGTTCTGGTGTAATTGAAAGCAAAGGAGATTGTTCATTTTGGGAATGTTGAGATTTTAAACATGAAGGTGATGAGATCAAATTGGATACTCAGGTCTTAACACTCAGAAAGTTCAACAGAGCTATAAATATTGAAAATATAGGCATACAGAAAATATAGAACAGAAGCCACCTGTTTTGAGATTGCCTAGGATTAGATCTTAAGTACATCAACTGTGTAAGACTGAATGAAGAGAAAAACTCTGGAATAGGAGAGGAAACAACTAGAAGACAGGAAAGCCAGGAGATGACTGTCACAGAAGAGAAAGAAGAAAAATTTCAAGATTGAGGAATGGTCAATACATAAAGAATTTTTAAAAATTCCATTGTTCTATCAAATATTTTAAATAGATGTACCAAGGAGAAGTCAAAAATACATGCTTATGGTCCCATATATATAAACAAACATACAGTCCAAATTGGGTAAATTATAGCTATAGAAGTTAGGAAATAGTTACATTTTAAAAGAATAATAATAGAAGAGATTTGGAAAATATACTAAATGCAAATAAATTTCATGACATTAACTAAAAAAACAGATACATCACCTATTTAAAATTCAACTGTGATGGTAAGATAGGAGTGTGCAGATAGGTATATAATTCTGGAAGCAGCCTATGTCTTTTACTTGGAAGTGAAGAACCTTTGGTAAGTGGCAGCAAGTATTTCATGGCTATCCATGAAAGAAGTCATTACAATTAATAAGCTTAGCTCTCCTGAGACATGTACTTACTGGGTGACTGTTGACTAGGTTTTGTAATCATCTATGTATTTTAGTAAAAATGCGTAACCACTCTGCCTATGACCTACTAAGGAGAAGTATAAAGAAACAATTGAAAATCCAATCTGCTCAAACTTTGAGAGCAAGATAAGACAATGCCATTTGGAGGGATTTTTATACATCTTATAGAACAGAATCTCCTAATACGATTTTGATTGCATTCATTTTCAATTTTAGTCACTATACTTTTTTGTGATTTTTAGTTTTGAGGAAAAACATGAAATATCTACAATTTAGATTTCTTAAGTTATCTATGATAATACCTAAAGCTTAGTACCCATGGTCCACAACCTCAGTAAATGCTAGGGGCAGGTCAAAAAGTAAAACTGAAAGGTGGAATAATGGTTAGGTCTACTGCTTCTGGCCAAAAATTCAGTCCACATGCATCCCAAGGACCCAGGTTCATGTCTCAGGGCTGGTGGGGGTAGAGGGAACAACCAAAAATAATAAAATGCTTCCTCCTCTGTCTGCACCTTCAAAAAATAAAACTAAAAACTGCAAAGATGATTTCTTCCTTCTGAGATGTTTACATTAAAATAGTTTCAGTGGGAAAAGTTAAATTAGAGTTCCATAATACAGATGGAAGTTTTTTCTATGTCAGTTAATTTCCATTTTCCTACTTTTCTAATAGTCCTAGTTTATTGATCTCTGCTAGAAATTTTAGCTCCCATTGTGAAAAACAGGCAAACAAAAAACACAATTGCTGGTAGCCCTTACTGTACCTGAAGAATAAGAGAGAAGAGGAAGATAGCTGCTCCCAACCTCTTCTCTTTTCTTGACCTCACCTATCTCAGCAGTGCAGATAGCATATATGTTCCCAGCCCTGTTCCACTTTTATTCTTGTTTTAAGATAATCTTTTTATTTTCCTTTATTTCTGCTCTTGGGATTTTAAAAAAAAAAAAATTACAGAAAAAAAAGATTTAATATCTGAGTATTCCTTCTTCATAATAATTTATGTGCAGTTTTCTCTTCCCCTAGGAGATCTTCATGTTTCTAAGACAAAATTGCTCTACACTTAAAATACTGTTAAAGGCATTGCATGTTTTACAGCTATAAAATTTTTCATGAGCACCATGCAGTTACTACAGTGAACACTAGATGTCAGATTTTAGGTCTAGATTATTTCCTAAAAGAGAATGCACTTGAATCATTTTTACTTATTAGTATTTTTGCTGCCATTTTGGACTTACAAGCTTCTTCCTCCTGCTCACCTTCATTCCAGCCTGTACTTTTCCTTTAAAGAAAAATTAAAAATAGTGACACGGAGATAAACCCCTGAATATTAAAACACACTATCAAGTTTATATAACTGTTGTCTGTTTTTTCAAGGAAAGGTGCAGGCAGGCATGCAGGTGAGTAGGCAGGCAGGAGGAAAGAGAGAGGAGAAAGCAGCTTTTCTTTTTATTTAGTGGTTCACATTGGTTGCTCCCCACGCCCCACCCAGGACTTGAACTGTGCTCCTCCATGGCTGACGGAACAAACCACCACAACACCAGAGCATGCCAAAGTTTATATAATCTAAATATAGTATTTGTATAAGATTATGCAGAATAAGGAGAGTGAAAAAATAAGCGATTTAGAAAAAGCAAGCACCTATGAATGTTTAAAAGGATATCTCAAAGGTAACAATGGGATTTTAAATAACAATTGACAACTGGAAAGCAATTTGAAAAAAGAAAATTAAAATCATATTTACATTTCACATCCTCTACCAGAATAAACTCCAGATGACCCAAATATAATTTAAAAAAAAAGACTTTTTAAAGAAACAATACCTACAAACACTGGAAGAAAACATGGGTTGATTCCATTATAACCTAAACAGGAGAAAAATATGAGACACTCCAAATTCAGAAATAATACAAGGGAAAAAAAAGCTTTTGTTTGATAAATTAAGTATATATGTATGTATGAGTCTATACAATTTCTCAATGGCAAAACACTCAAGTCAAAATACAATTGACAAATAAGAGAGACTTTGCAATTCATATTGTAAATAAAAGAATATTTTCTTAAAAATAATGAGAACACTTCAAATTGAGAAAAGAAAAACACAATACAAAGATGGGTAAGAGAGATACTAATTCAGTAAAAATCAAATAAGATGGTATTTAAAAATATGAAAAGATGCTTAACTTCACTCAGAAGAAAAATGCTATCAAACTATTGAGATACAATTTTTCATCTACAAATTGACAGAGATCAAAATCATTGAAAATGTATGATAGATGAAGCTGTAAAGACAGATCTACTCATATTTGGATAGTGAGAATAAGAAATTCCACAACTCCAGTGAGAATTTAATAAAACCCCCAAAATGTATGCATTTATTCAAGGAATTACACCTATAGAAATTTAGCCTAGAGATTCCTCCATAAATATAAAATAAATAATTACATAGTGTTTTTCATTCTGGTAGCTTTTGTAATCACAAGCTTGTGGAAACAACCTAAATTTCCATTCTCGAGAGTTTAGTTGAATAAATTATGATACATTCATACAATGGAGCAGTTTTAACAGTTAGGAAGTCTTCTATGATATAATCTAGGGGAAATTCCATGATATGCTCTTAATTTATTTTTAAAAAACTACATGCGCAAGAGTAAGAGTGAATGAGAAAAGTAATATACATTATCATAGATCTCTGCTTATTTTTGCAAATGAAAAAGACAGGAAAATTAAAGCAGAAACTAGTTTTTAAGTGACCTTTTAGTAGACTTATGAATGGGGATACAACTTCTCTGAATATACCCTTTATATAGTTTTTAACTTTTCAACAATGTATCAGACTGGGATTAAGAATAATATCGAGTTATATCAGCATCATGGTTGTATAAGACACTTCCTCTATTTCTTCCTTTTAACCTACAATTTATTGATCAACTACATACAGCTCATGAAGTTTCCTCTGCTTCTCACATCAAAACAGTAGAGAGATCCACATATCATGTAGCTGAAAATGGATGGGTTGGGTCTTTTGGCAGTTATGGAGCTGGGAAGATCAGAGACCGGCCACCAATCCCATACACAGCCCTAGCAAGGGAAGGATAGAGGAGCATGGGGGCCTAGGCCCTCAGTCCAAGTGAATCCCAAGGTGGCAGAGATGAGTTACACCACACAAACTGGAGGCCTGGGGAGTAGGACGGAAGAGAGAGTATGTAGACAATCGTTTCTCTTTCTCCTTCTTGCCACATCTGTACAGGCACCTCAAAGATTACCAACAGCTAAGACTCAGACTCACAACCCCCCAAAAGTAGGTAGAGGTAGCAGTTAGGCTATACACAAGAACCAGGTTCCTGCTGCCCTCACTTGGTGGCAGCTAACGCCTTCTGCTCCGTCCCTCCTCACTGATGCTGTGGCAGATCCGGCTACCTAGCACTCACAGCTAAGTCCACAGTGCCACTTACTGTGGAAAAAGAAAGGTGTCTAATTAATGAATTAGCTGCTGAATTTCAATGAAAGCAAGTGAAACTTGACAAAAAGTAAAATAATGTGATACACATGCCAAATATGCAAGCAGAGAAATATAAAATCCAACAATACAAACTTCACCATAACAGGACATCACAAAAAGAGAATGAAAATTCACCAGAGACAAAATTAAAACATGGAAGGTTAGGATTAATAGAGAACTCAGAATAATTGTCATAAGGTTATGAAATTTATTTCATGAAGAAACTCAGAGAGATACAAGAAAACTTAGAAGGGAAATTCAGTGAGCTCTATGATAAAATTAATAAGCTCTATAATAAAATTAAAGCTTGGAAGTAGTACTTTATCAAAGATATTGAAATTACAAAAAAGAACCTAATATTCATGATTTAAAGAACTCAATAAATGAGAAGAATTCACTACAAATAAATGGAAATAGAACATAGCGTATGGAAGAGAGAATTAGTGAGCTTGAAGATAGAAATACAGAAATGATATCTGAATAGTTTTCAAAGAGACAGGACTCTTGGAGGAAAGGCTGATTCCACATCTGTGGCAGCGAAAGAACATCTTGGGTAAGAAAGTAAAGAACTAAAGACTATGTGTGATAATGTTAAAAAGAAATAAAGCCTCCTGCTTGCCAAATTAAGTATAAGTAAGTATAGAATCTTAAGTATAGTATCATCGAAAGTAACAATAATGTAATGGATTATAGAACATGGATTAAATAGACTCCTTGAGTTCACAATAATAAGAAAACAGGAGTGGATACCAAGATAAATCACTTCTTTACAAAAGAATATCTACTAAGAAATGCAGGAAGAATAACAAAATTAGAAAATTTCCACTGTACAATATTCAATTTAATAATCAAGTTGTAAAGTCAATGAATGAATGGTTGTTGGGAAACAGGATAAAAGTGTCAAATTCTTATTCTACAGGTTGCATATTAATTATAAAGGGTACTGCAATAATATGACTTAAAAGAAATGTTCATTATTCAGATTACCAAAGATTATATATACATGATCTTCATCCACATTTCCAGGTTTACAGTTCTGAAAAAACTTGAAATTTCCTATGTGGAGAGTGACAAAGATAGCTCATTATATTAATGAGCTGACTTGTGGGAAACATCTGTGGGTGGGAGTTCATTGTAAGAGGAACCAATGATTAGGTGGTTGAAATTTCCATTTCTACCATCAGACTGGCAATGAAAGATGGTGACCTGGAAATTGAGCTTAATTGCCAATGGCCAATGAGTTCATCAATCATATTTATGAATGAAGCCTCCATAAAATCTCCCAAATAGGTGGAGGTATCAGGGAAGAGGGTTTGGAGAGTTTTCAGTTTGGTGAATATGTGGAAATTTGGGGAGAGTGATGCATCTGGAGAAGGATGAAAACTTGCCTCATGTGGTGCCCTATGCATTTCTTCCATCTGTTCCTGAGTTACATCCTTTGTGATAAATTGGTTATCAAATAAGTAGAGTTCTTGAGTTCTGAGTCACTCTAGCAAATTAATGGAAACTGAGAATGGCTTACTGGGAAACTCTGATCTATAATAGCCTGTCAATCTGAAACAGAGGTAACATCCTATGCTTGTGATTGTTGTGACTGGTATGTGAAATGAAGTGGGTTTTAGGAGACTGAACTCTTAACCTGTGGAATTTGATGTTATCTCCATGTAGATAGTGTCAGAATTGAGTTAAATTGTAGGACATCCAACTGTGTCCTAAGAATTGCTGTATATGTGAGGGACCCCACGCCCCACACATTAGATTTAACTGCAGGACACCTGAAAACTATCTTAACCAAGTGCTCGTGCTTAGTGATCTTATTGAAGATGCCATCTGATATGATGCAATGAGAAGAATTCTTGCCAAAAGTACTGAACCCAAATCTAATCATGAAGGAACAGTCATATCCAAAACACAAAATAGTTTATCAGTTGGTCTGAACTCTTCAAAAAAGTCAATGTCAGGAAACAAAAAGTAATGCGTGTGTCATTCTAGATTTTAAGTGAATAAGTGACCTGATCAACTGTGACTCATGGACCTTTATTGAAATATGAAACAGAGAAATGAAATCAAAATACACATTTTGGGGATCATTGGAAAAATTAAAAATGAACTCTATTAAATTATATTATTTAAGTAATGTTAATTTTTATAGGTATTATATTGTACTGGGGTTTCATAAGAATTTAGTATTTTAAGATGCATGTTGAAGTATTTAGTGTTCAAATATGATATCTGTAACTTAATTTCAAATAGTTTCCTAATAAGGGTTTCATATATATATGTATAGATAGTGGTATGTGTATGTATGAAGGTGTAGAGAAATTTAGCATGATAAATATGTATATGTGTGAATCAAGGTGAAGGTTACAATGTTTGTTAAATATGCTTTCAACTATTTTTATGTATGAATCAAAATAAAAATATTGATAAAAAGTGACAGTTCAAACTATACAAATGGACAAAACAAGTTACTCAAATTTATTACAAAACATATATTTTAAATGTTATTTTAGTTTCACTTTTCCTTGGCTAAGAATTTCTTCTTTTTATATCTTTCCATTGCTAATGACTAACCCATGACTAATAATTACTATTTAATATTGGAGTCAAGGTGTTCTACTCCACTCAAAAACTTTAAGCCTAGACAGTGAAAACAATGTAGGAGTGAAACAGATGATGGAAAGTTGAGAGGCAAAGAATGTAGAAGGAGGAAAAAAAAAGAGGTCTAAATCTGGAAAGGAGAAAGCAAAGTTCTCAAATGGAGAAAAATCCCTGAAAAAATAAATATGGCAGCAATGGAAAATTAATGAATTCAACAATGGTGTTGGGTATTGTTGTGTTAGAGAAACAGCAGTAATAGTTTTATGCAGTAAACAAACTAAACAAAAACCCTTGCCTTCATTCATTCTAGAAGTGGTATTTTTTATGCTTTCCTTTTTTGTATGTGTTCCTTTATTGTTATAATTATTCTATGCCTTAAAACAACCCATATGTATACGTTATCCATTCCTTAGATATATGTCAACACACCCTGCCCTCCACAAAAATCACCAAGTCTTCTTCATCACTGTCCAGTGGGCTCTGCCACCACGGGCCCCTCCCACCCCTTACAGCCCCTATTGGTAACCTCAGTTCTATTTCAAGTGTCTAAGGGTAGGTTTTGTTTCATCTGTTTCTTCGTTTTGTCTATTCATATACCACCTATGAGAGAGGTCATCTGGTATCTGTCTTTCCGTCTTTTATTTCACTTAGCATAATCTCCTCTAGATCCATCCATGTTGATTCAAATGACAGGATTTCACGTCTTCTAAGGGCTGGAGAGTATTCCATTGTTTATATCCACCAGCAATGTAAAAGTATTCCCTTTTCTCCACAACCTCACCAACATTTGTTGGTTCCAGACTTTTGGATAATAGCCAGTCTCTCAGGTGTAAGGTGATATTTCATTGTTGTTTTGATTTTCATTTACCTGGCAACCAATGAGTACGCACATCTTTTCATGTTCCTGCTGGACATCCGTCTATCCTCTTCGGAAAAGTGTCTCTCCAATTCCTCTTCCCTTTTTTGATTGGATTGCCTGTTCTTCTGTTATTGGATTTTATGGGTTCTTTGTATATTTCAAATATTAAACCTTTGTCAGAAAGATGAAATGCAAATATCTTCTCCCAGTTAGTAGGTTTCCTTTTGGTTTTGGTGATGTTTTCTTTCACTGTGAAGCTCTTTAGTTTGATGTAGTCCCCGTTGTTTATTTTGGTTTTTGTTTCCCCTGATGGTGGAGTTGAGCCCCCAAAGACCTCTCTATGGCTGATGTCATGGAAAGATTTTCCTATGTTTTCTTCTAAGAACTTCATGGTTTCTGGTGTTTTGTCCAAGTCTCTAATCCATTTTGACTTAGTTTGTGTGAATGGTGTTAGGGAGTAATCTAGCTTCATTCTTTTGCATGTGGATGTCCAGTTTTTTCAACACTATTTATTGAAGAAAGATTCCTTTCTCCATTGTATGCTTTTGACTCCTTTGTCATAGATTGACTGTATGTGAGTGGGGTCAGTTTCTGGTGATTCAGTTCTTTTCCACTAATCTGTACCACTGTTATTATTCCAGTATCATAATGTTTTGGTCACTACTGCTTTGTAATATAGTTCAAAGTCTGGAAGTGTAATCCCTCCAGATTCATTCTTTTTTTTTAATGATTGCTTTGGCTATTCAGGGTCTTTTGTTGTTCCATATGAATTTTAAGATTTTTGTTCCATTTCTTGGAAATAAACCTGAGGAATTTTAATGTGGATTGCATTAAATCTGTATATTACTTGGGGTAAGATGATTATTTTAATAATGTTGATTTTTCCCTGAGCCCTGAGCAGATGATACCTTACAATTTCTTTGTGTTCTCCTCTATTTCTTTTAAGAAGGACTTGTAATTTTCATTGTACAGGTCTTTCATTTCCTTTGTTAGATACATGCCCAGATGTTTTATTTTTTGAACTTCTATTTTAAGTGGTGTGATTTTTGTGATTTCATTTTCTTCTAGCATGTTGTTTGTGTATTAAAAACTCAACAGATTTTTGTGCATTGATTTTACTGTATTCATTGATGAGTTGTATAAGTTTTCTGACAGTTTTTAGGGTTTTCAATATATAATCATGTCACCTGCAAAAAATGATAGTGTTGCTTCCTCCTTCCCAATTTGGATTCCCTTTATATCACTTTCTTGCCTAATTGTTCTGGCTAAGACTTCCTGTACAATATTAAATAGCAGTGGTGACAGTGGACAGCCTTGCCTTATTCCTGACCTTAGAGGAAATGCTTTAAATTTTTTGCCATTGACTATGATGTTGGTTGTGGGGTTTTTGTATGTGGCCTTTATTATTTTGATGTATGTAACTTCTATTCCCATTTTATGGAGGGTTTTATCATAAGTGATTGTTGGATCTTATCAAAAGCTTTCTCTTCATTTATTCATATGATCATGTGGTTTTTCTCTTTGCTCTTGTTGATATGGCATATGACAGTAATAGATTTACATATGTTGAAGCATCCTTGCATCCCTGCGATAAATTTGACTTGGTCATGATTGATATTCTTTTTAATGCATTGTTGGATGCAATTTGCTAATATTTTGTTGATAATTTTTGCATCTATATTCATTAGATATTGGACTGTAATTTTCTTTCTTGGTGACATCTCTCTCAGTATCAGTGTAATGTTAGCCTCGTAAAAAGTATTTGGTAGAGTCCCCTGTTATTCAACATTTTGGAATATTTGAGAGCTTATTTTTCTAAAAATCAGTCTACATCCTCAGCATTGTCCACTTTGTTGGCATAGAGCTGTTCATAGTAGTCCCTTATGATGTTTTGAATTTCTGTGGTAACTGTTCAACTTCTTTCATTTCTGATTCTCGCGATGAGTTTTATGTTTTTTTGGGTTTTTTTTGTGAGTCTAGCCAATGGTTTGTCAAGTTTATTTTTCCAAAGAACCAACTTTGGCTTAATTGATTTCTGGATTGTTTATTTTTTTCTATTTCATTTATTTCTGCTCCAATTTTGATTATTTCCTTTCTTTTGTTGAATTTTGGCTTTACTTGTTCTTCTTTCTCTAATTGTTTTAAATATAGAATTAGATTGCTTATTTGTGATTTTTCTTGTTTCTTGGGATGGGCCTGGAGTGTGATGAACTTTCCTCTTTGTACTGCTTTTGCTACATCTCATAGATTCTGGTAGCTCATGTCTTCATTCTTGTCTCAATATTTTTTAAGTTCCTCTTTGATTTCCTCTTTTACCCGAGTCATTCAGAAGCAGATTGTTTAGCTTTCAATTAATTTGGGGTCATCCAACTTTATTTTTGTGCTTGACTTCTAGTTTTAAGCTATTGTGGTCAGAGAACATGCCTGGTATTATTTAAATCTTTGTAAATTTATTGAGACATATTTTGTGTCCTAACACATGATCTATCTTTGAGAATGGTCTGGGGGAAGGGGAGCAACCAGTGTGAGCTACTAAATAAAAATAAAATAAAATGTTTCTTCCTCCTCTTCTCCCTGCCTGCCTGCTTGCCTTCACTCCTGCCAGAACTTTTCCTTTAAAATAAAAAGGATAAAATCATGGAGCAGGTTGGTATATGGCAGGTAGGGATCAAATATAGAATTTTTGGCTTCATCACTCATAAATTCTGCACTGTATCTCATTAGAAAATAAGGAGGGAACCCTTGAAAAGGCAAAAAAATGGGGGGGGGTAGAGGTAATAAATTACAAAAACGTATCAGAGGAAAGGAAAGTAAAACTATCAGGAAATATTAATATTAAAGTGAATGAGGGCTTGATTCCATGCCTTTCTTAATGAATTTATATTACTGAAAATAAGAGAATAACCTAAGATTGTCCTTAATGTAAGAACTGAGAAAGAGGGAGGAGTGGAAAAAGGCACTTGGGTTATTAAGACATGACCAACTCCACCTACTATACCATGATGCCCAAGTTTTGCGCTTGAGGGGTGAATTCTGAAGCATGTACAGGAGATAAAGAGGGATTATAACTAACAGTTTCAGTTGACTGATAATCCAGATTAACTTGTTTGCAGATTTGCTAAAGGAAGATACTTAGTCTTTTGTATTCACTTTCTGCTTTATTGATATAACATAGTATAACAGCTAGATATTTGGGGAGTGAAGTCTCTCTCTGTGACTGTAAATAATATGAAAGATTTCCAAAGCTATTATAACCCTAAACTTATCATATGTACATAGCTTAATATAAGTGTGTAATGGGCAGAAGAATTGCCTTGTTTTGGAGAAGAACAATCAAAAGAACATGGTCTCTAAATTGACTAGTGATCTGGACCAGGGTAATCTGAAGCTTTCTTCTTCCTTTTCCTCTCCTAGGAATGTGTGTTCCCAGAATCTGCTCCAAGGATCCAATCAGGAGGGTGTGATATATGTGTAGTGTGTTGGTAAGTCTATATGGACAATAAACATGATTGAACAGTTAAAACCTCTATAAAACTTTGACATTTGGAGATGGGGGAGTGCAGAAAAATACCCACCCAAGACAATTCCCTGTAAATTCTCTTAAAATTGCTACCTACCAATCTGTGGAGGGGCCTGCCTTTTTATTTGGTCATTGTCTGAGCTGTGCCTATGGGGGCTGATTTCATATTAGAACTAAGAAGCACCCAACTTGTGCCTCAAAACTTGCCCTCTCAGACATTTTTATTATAATTGAATTAAGATCGTGTGTTTGGATATGACCTTTATTCTACTAATTCAAGTGATTATTTTATTTGAAATATTTCATAAATATTAATTCACCCCTATTGAGTCAAAGATTAAATGATCTCTGCACTAACACTGCATGTTACTATTGAACAGGTCAAACTTGTCAACCTTTATGCTCAAGATGAGTGTAGGGTAAAGGACATTAGTTCTTTATTATCATCATTATCAAAAAAATGACTCAATTACTAGTGATGCAATTTCCTGTTTAATAAGTTGCTGAGTCATATTCTATGTGAGAACTTGTCTTAAATCATGATCTCTGACAGGAGAGGATGATGATGAATATACTTTAAAACTCTGTGTAATGCAGACTATCTGCTGGCACTAAATGATAATTTCAAAATCACATTTAAACAGCTACTATTCAGAATGTTATATGGATCATCTCTTGCAGTTGAGACAAACCTTTTCCTTCTAAGCACGTTTTTAAAGTGCTAGGTCAACATCATTTAAGGAGTTGTCATCTGTCTATGGAGTTAAAAGACATGTTCAAATGTTTCACTTAAAAATACCTACATATAAGTTCATCTCAGGGTCACATATTAGGTAAGCTAGAGCTCTTTTTCCCTCTTCCAAGATAACCTATGTTTTTCTCTAAAAATTTAAAATAAAGTTCCTTTCTTAAGAAAATTGCCTGTTTGGGGTGCCCTGGTGACTCAGGTGTTAAGCCCTCAACTGGGGTACAGTCCACAAACCATCCAGTGGGTCTTAGCCCAGGGTCAGGGGGAGGGGAAGTAGAGGGAAGATGGAAACTAAAATGAACAACTGATTAAATAAAGTGCTTCTTCCTCAGTTTTATTCCTTTCTGCCTCCTGCCTGTCTGCTTTCTTTCTGGTTGCCTTCCTTCTTCCTTAAAAAAAGAAAGAAAGAAGGTCAGAAGATTCCATGTTTCAATTTTATCTCAGACTACCGAGCTTTGCTGCTTGATATTCACAGAATTGTCATGCTCCAACTCTTCTTCTGCTCCAATTTATAACTAGCATCTTTGCTCCTCTATCTAAAAATCATGAGTGTGTTTCTCATTTTTTAGAAACAGATCTTGACCTCTGCATCTCTCCCTGAGGGTCTCATTAAAAAACTATGCTTTGGATTCTAAAATACAATAATGAATTTTTAAAAATTAAAATAAAATGGCACACATCTGTGGAGTATCAGACAGGTCATTCGCCTCTGAAGACACAGACCACATACTTCCGGGTTCAAGTCCCAGGCAATAGAGGTGGGGAGAACAACCAGTGTGAATAACTAAATGGCAATAAAAGAAAAATGTTTCTTCCTTCTCTCTCTTCTGGCCTGCCTGCCTACTTGCTTTCATTCCTGCCTGCATCTTTCCTTTAAAAATAAATATTTTGCAGGCTTCATGGCTTTCAAAGTGTTACCAGAATTGTCTCACTTGCTCTCGACAACAACCCTGGGAAGCAAGCAGGACAGTTATTATTTACAGCTTGCAGATGAGAACATAGGTTTGGAGACATTTGGAGACTTGCCCAAGATAATGAGGCCTGTCAAGCCTCCTGACTCAATCCTTTGTTGACTTTCTTTGGCTACTATGAATTCTCAGGTAATGAGAACCTTTAGTTGTCAAAGAAAATAAGATTAAAAGCTCTTTTATAAGGCAGGTGGCTTTCAAGTTCCATCCATCATCAAGCTGGATTTTATTTTCATGGAATAAGCTCACACTATTATCTAATCTGCACTGTTTGTTCATTTAGGCAGCTTATTTGTCCCTTCTTTCATTTATTCATTCAACTATATATACTGAGAGGCTAGAGTAGAATTATGAAGAGTTGTATGTCATGCCTAGGAATCTGATTTTATTTTTGCAGTTGAAAGATTAGAGAGGATGGGACAGAAGGAAAAAATTACATATAAACACAAACCATATGTATAAATGTATGTATAAAGAAAGCAGCATATATATCTCTTGGTTAAATATTAGATATGTAGTGTGAGATGGAGGTAGTTGCTAAGGAAAAGGGAAGATTATAAAATTACCAGTCGTGCTAATCCTTGAGATAAGAAACACAGAAATAAGGGTCAGATTTAAAAGAATAAATGATAAGTTCAATTTCACACATTTTGGGTTTAGAGTGACTATGGACCATTCAGAAGAGGTGTCCAATAGAAATTTGAACAGAAACATTTCACTAGGTTAGACTGTGGTAAGAAACAACCAGGTCTCACTGGTGCATGATAATATTTATTTCTTGCTCAGAAAACATCTGCTGCTGTCGGTCTGTTAGAGTCTACTCAGCTATGTTCCATGTGTTGCCTTCATTTTCAGATAACATCAGAAATGGCAGCCCCTCTATGGGGCTTATTCAGAATCAATGATTCTTCAAGTTTCTGTCAGAGCCATCCAGTGTCACATCTGAAACATCCCGCAAGCTGAAGCAAGTCACATGGCCAAAGCCAACATCGGTGGGAATGGGAATGTACTCCCATAAAGACAGCATTGCAAGTCACATGGTAAACAAGCCCGGAAGTATGACTCTTTTTCAGGAAGAGAAAGGAATCTACCACAAGTCTGCAAGAAAGTTTCTGAGCATCATCAGTGTATATAGTAAGTTGCAATTGAACCTATGGGAGTAAATAAAATCACTGAGAGTATGCTAACCTTGTGAGAAGAGTAATGTCAAGGAAAAAAAAGAAAACTATTCTCTACATATGCCTCCATATTTACCATTTCACCATTGCTCATAGTGTTTCCTTATTGAGATAGCCCATTTCTCACTCCCATCTGCAAATTCTGTTTATAGTCCTTTGGTGTGATGTTTTAAACTGTTCTTTTATTTTCATTTTTTATTGCAGTAACTTTGTTTTACATATATTCTTAAATTTGGACCTAATGTTAATTTGTTCATTCTTCCAGCCTATAAGAATCTCAGAGAAATGGGAGAACTTTTTGTTTGACACCCACAGATTCATCTGGAAAGTTTAAATATACGCCAGAGCCTCATGTGACACCAAAGGCAGTAAGTCCAAATCTCTTGCAGTGGGTCAGACAAAATAATTTTTAATACCTCCCTAGTGATCCCAATATGCAATCAAATTTGAAAAGCTACTAGGTAGTTCAATCTCATTCATAAACTGGAAAATCTGACTGTTTCATGTCTATTAGTTTTGTCTCCCAGGCCTGATTTTAAATTCTGAGAAATAGAAATTCTTAAATCTACTTAGCAAGAATAACACTCAAGGTGGATGCATACCTAGAAAACTACAAATGAGTCCCATCATCCAATGCACCATTTCAAATAGAGTGTTTTAACAAAAATACTCCTTCCTGCAACTCCCTCTACTCACTCTCTGGTCTGTTTTTAGCTTCAGGAGAGGTCTGAGCCTCATGAAGAGTCAAAACTGAGAACCTCAGCTAACCTATTTCCTGATACAACTGAGTAGCACAACTTGTCATAATATGATATGCTCATTTATGTCTAACAATGAGTTTATTAACTGGACAAGTTTCTTTATCAGTTAGTTCAATAACAAGTGCACCTAAGAATCTCTGCTAAAAGATTATTGCCTTTATTATGAAATTTTTTGCCAAAGGCATCAATTGGTTCTTAGTTCTTATAGTATCTTATATGTGCCTAAGAATCTCTGCTAAAAGATTATTGCCTTTATTATGAAATTTTTTGCCAAAGGCATCAATTGGTTCTTAGTTCTTATATGTACCAAGTATCCCTATAGAACAGACTTTCATGTTAATTTTACAGCTAGATCTTGAAATGCAAAATGAAGCCAATATGCTGAAAAAGAAAAGTTCTTTTACACAAACCTCCACATTTCCTAAGGGTTAAAAGTAACCCTGGTTGGGTCAATTGCCTTTGAAGGAGCGCAGTCCACATACCTCTGGGTTCATCCTGGGGTTGCAGGAAAACAGCCAATGTGAACAACTGAAATGGAATGCTTTGTCCTCTCTCTTCATGCCTGCCTATTTACTTGCCTGAATTCCTGCCTGTATCTTTCCTTAAAAAAAAAAAAAAAAGTGAAAGAAATTCTTTAATGTAGCTTATTTGATTAATGTATTAATTTATTTTGCAATGCCAGAGCCCCTGAGTTATTTTAGTGAAACAACATATCTGTTCTGACCCAAGTTTGTCCCCCTCACCTTCTGTCCTTCCCAATGCCCCTCCCTGTAATTTATATGCCTAATTCACTTAGGGGCATGGTAGTATGCTTTCCAAACTGATAAACTTTAAGTGTCAGTAACCAAAGATTAACAGGAACACACCAGTAGTAAAATAATTAAGTTAGATTTATCTTACAAGAATGCACTCTTGAGAAATTATAGGACATTTCCTTAAGTGGTGTTAGGCGGGAATTTAAACTTACAGGATTTAGACTTGAGTTAGATGATTCCAAGAAAACAGAAGCCAGGGCTTGGTTAGTAGGCTAGGTGGAACAACTCAGAGAAAGTATATCTTCAAAATTTTTATCTAGAAAATGAGAGAATTAAAACAGAAATAGATGCTAATGCAACAAATCACTTACATGAACCATAAAGAAAGATGGTTAAGGCCTATCTCTGGCCATAAAATATCCTTAATTAGGATGATCAATGTTTATATCCTGTGAGTGTTGATTATAATCAGATGGGACCACCATAGTTTGGCTGTTACAGGGCTGTTTTTCACTTTCTCGCAAGTAAAAAAATGTTTGCTAGACCCATTCTCAGCCCAAGAATTTTAGGTCTGATATGAAAGGAAGCTATAATATACTATGATTATGGATATAAATTAAAGCAAGAAGACAGTAGGTGGAGGGTAAAACTTGTAAGGCAGAGGTATCACAATAACTGAGAATGATATTATAAGTATTTAAAATAATTTCTGAATTTAATAGAAAAATGGAGCTGACTTGGCTCCTAGGAAATTGGGATACCAATGACAGCTTCCTCTGACCCTCTCAGGACACAGTGTCAGCCATCACTTTTCAAACCCTAGGGATATAAATTGTTTGACAACACCTCCATATTTGCAACTGTAATAGACATCTCAGAGATTAAATAATTGGGTCACTTTGTGCATCCTTTATCAGCTTTTTAGGCACTTTTAGATATTAAAGCACAACAGACACCACTATCATGGAGGTATGCTGCCTGTTTCTCTGGTTTATACTCTTTTTAGTCTACAGTAATCACACTACTCCCGTTGTTATGAAGAATAAATGTGCTTACAGCGTGCTTGAAACAATTCTTGTCTAAAACATTAACAATCTTTGTGATTTAGTAAGAGCCAATGCAACATCAGACATCCAATCCACCAGCTCTGACTTAAGTTGCCACTCTTACATTTCTTTTGTTATGTGACCTGGCTCGCACCAGAAGGTCCTCTTTCCAAAATATCTCTTTCATCATCACTATTTCATGAACACGCAGAAATTTCCAGCACGGTAGTTATTTTTATAAATCAGGCAGGAAAACAGCATTTTCTACAAAAATAAGCATTGGCTTCCAAGGGTGGACAGACAGGATATCACAAGGTCAAGTTTTTCTCTTCCCTAAGAACTAGCTTTCTCTATTAGCCTCAGGCAAAGTAAGGGCGTTAAAAGCCTGGCAAGGAGTAGATTCTGAATGCCTACTGGGAGCAATTTATTTTGCTAACCTCAGGAGTTCAAGAGAAGGGGAGAGGGAGATTCTTTTTTTAAAGGACTTAGACACAAAATTTAAAATCCTGAAGCAGTTCATTTAGCGTTTTGTTTTTGTTTTGGCTCTGTTTTATCCCATCTTTTAAATAAACGAAACTAAGTCTGTTTGCAGGAGGAGCATTGATTATAACCAAATGAAGACAGGCATGGCCACTGTCCTATACAGCTCCTGGCATTCCAAAGGAAGAACAAACCAAATGTTGTTTTCTCAAAGCCTGCAATTTACAATCTGATTCCTGGATTTGCAGCTGGTAATCTTGGCAGTTTGGTGGTGGTGGTGGATTAGGAAGGGTCACAAAACCCTTTTCAGAAAAAAAAAAAAAGATTGAATCAGATAATTTTTTAAAGTGTCCTGTTCAGTCCTGGGTCAGCTCCAAGAAAAAAAAAAAAAAAAACGGAAGGTGGGTTGGAAACTAAGATAAAGCTGATAAGAGGCTAGAATCAGAAATAAGGTAAAATGGCAGGGCTGAGGTGGGGTTAAGGACGGGAAAAGGAGCGATAGGAGGTGGAAGGTGTCTCGCCTTTAAAAGGCTAGAAAGCTGCGAGGCTTCCGAGCGCAGAAAAGAGCGGAGGGAGGAGGCGGGGTTCAGCAC
The DNA here is from genome assembly GCA_004363575.1 of Solenodon paradoxus. Classification (NCBI taxonomy): domain Eukaryota; kingdom Metazoa; phylum Chordata; class Mammalia; order Eulipotyphla; family Solenodontidae; genus Solenodon; species Solenodon paradoxus. The sequence goes on from RJWH01000057.1 coordinate 49,625, forward strand.
CAGGTGGCGGAGGTGTGGCCGCCTCCACCGCTCTCCCCGGCGGGAAGTCGCCTTCCAGCCGCGCGGACCACGCCCAGCGCCTGGCGGTCCCGCTCCGCTGGACTTTGCCGCGTGAATCCCGGAAAGCACCGACGGATGAATGACCTTCCTCCTGGGCTGGGGGCTCCGGGTCCCCACCGAGCTTCGACTCGCGGGGACTTCTCCCACGGCCCGGGGCGCGCGGCGTGGTCGGCGCGCTGGGCGGGGCGTGGGGCTCGCCTGGCCCCCGGCGCCCGGGATGGTCCGGCAGCCGCCGCAGGGGCGAGCGGAAGCCGGGACGGCGCCCGGCGGGACAGCCGAGCGGGAGAGAACCTGGACTGTGAGGACTGGGTCCGAGACAAAGTGCTCTTTCTCCTGCACCCGGAGAGATGCTGGGGGACCGCAGGGGCCCCAGCACCGGGAGAGGGGGCCAGCGGGGAGGAGCTTTGCCTGGCGCGCGGAGACGACCGGGCACCGGAGCGTGGATCTCCTGTCCTTCCTTGGCCAGAGCCAGTTTCTGGCCGCTGTGCCGACCCTCCCCGCGGACCCCCGCCGCGGGACACGGCGGCGCCGCCCAAATCCGTGCTCGTGCGGGTCGTGGACTATCAGGTGACGCAAGAAGTGCTGTGGGAAGCGTGGACGAAGGGCCACATGACCACGCGGACGGAGGAGCGTTCTATGACCGCGATCACGTTTCGCACCCCAAGAGAGTGAAGCCGATTGGGGGGTGCCAGGAACCCTAGAGGACCCCCGACCTCTCCGGCGCAGAGAGAGGCACCCTGCGGCTAAGCGTCGCGAGAGGATTGTGCCCTGGTCACCAAAGACCTGATTCCCCGAGGAGAAGAAAAACCAGGAAAGAGGAACCTGGGAGATGTTCGGGACCTGTGAATGGTCGATAATTCCAAAGAAAAAAAAGTTCTTCCGGAAGCTCCAGCCAGTACTTAACCTACAACAAGAAGCTTTCTAAAGGGTTGGCGCATTGGCTCAGGGGGCAGGCACATGGTCCCCAAAATTGACTCACTGAAGAACTGTAGGCAACGTGATACCTCCTTTGTGGCTTAAATACTGTGAAGGTGTAGGCACTGAAGTTATTCAGAAGAAGAGAAGAAAAGGTAGTTTCCTGCTGACAGAATGTGGCAGTTTTGAAATAAGAAAATCTGTTACTAATTCTCATTTGGCAATATTTCTCAACTGATTTGTTTTCTGTTTCTCCTCCACCTCTTTTCTCTTTAAGACCTAAAAACAAAAAAAGTTTGAGGTCTACTCCTTTGCAAAGGGAATAGGAGTCAGCAGAGAAGCTTGTTTTAAAAGCTGGGGGGGAAAAACACGGGGGGGGGGCGGTGGAAATATTAAAATAAAGCAGCAGTAGGCAAAATCTTTTCTTTTACTCTTCTGATGTGCACATTTTTCCTTCTTTCCCCCACAGTTGTTAGGAAGAAAAGAATGGAGGAAAACAAGGCTAAGCTTTTAAGGTGAAATGACAAAGGGCCTTCACCCCACATTATCCAGTTGTTCAGTAACATGCTTTTAATCTGAATGTTTGTTATTTTAATGTTTAGAATATTGTATATAAATCGTTCGATCTAAAAGTAAATTGAAATTTATGGTTTGACATACAATGACTGAGTATTTTATTGTCCATATTTCCTTATTAACTGGGAGTCAAGATTGGTTTGAAAATACATCTCTCCTGATGCTGTTAAAAAAAACAAACTGGTGCTATTGCAAGAACTTTTTTTTTTTTTTTAATTCTTAAACACTCTGCTAACCCTGTAGTATGTAGTAGGGTGGTCTGGCTGGGTTGGACATTTGTGGGGAACAAAGTACTCATCGAGAGACAAACTACTTATCTTTACCACTGCTTAAGGATTATTTGGTTACTGTAAGACTTAACAAGGGAGATTTTGACTTTTGAGGAGTGAAAGGGCTGAACAGAGTCCCTGCCCCTCTCCAGCTTTGCCCCTTGTATTCAGTTTAGAGTTGAAATGCCCTCAATTATTATCTGACTCAACTCTTGCCTCTTGGTGGATAAGATACAGCCCTGTTTTACAGAGGAGCCTGCTGGGCCATGTGGCTTATGTAGATCTCACATGCTGCACAATATACACATTTTGTGTAGTAATTACACAGACTAAGTACATAGATATCATCTCTCTCCTGAAGTGTTGGGATGGACTTTTAAAAGACTTACTCTTAGGGGGTCAAAAGATTACTGAGAACAGTACAGGGTTTTCTGACATGCATAAGAAGTACAAGAATCACCTTAATGTTCTTGAGTCCTATGAAGCCTGTGGGCTGAAGAATCACAACTAGCCGTTCTTAGGCTACTGAGGCTCTCACTTGATGGAGAAATTCTGCCCTTGAGCTCATCTTTGTTCAGAACTGTTCGCCAGTAGAGAAGATAATATAGCCCTCCCCCAGGTGGATTATCTTTCCCTCCAACAACACCACCTGACTTCTATGTGAGGCTGACTTTTTGACAAATTTCAAACCAGAAAATAAATTGTGTGTGGACATTCATTTGCCCCAGGTGATTGAGCATGGGATATGGTTAACAAGAAAAGCCTCTTCAACGTTGACCCCGAGGTAGTATCATTCAGCTGCCTTAACTATGAAGGCAAACTGAGAGGTCAGTTTCTAGCACTACCTCTTAATAACTATGTGACTTTGAGCTGGTGTTTAATCTCCAGATGCCTCTGTGTCCTTATTTGTTAAATAGGGATATTAAATACTGTCACCCCCTCAGGGTTTTTTCCTAGGATTAAGTTAAATGAAAAACACTTATAACAATGCTTAGCATGTAATAGATGCTCAGAGTTACTTGTTATTGTTACTGTTTAATTCACTGTTTTTCCTAACCAGACTTCAGTTTTATTTAAAAAACAAAAAGTCCAAGGCAAACAGCACAAGAAATCCTATAGAACTCAAAAGTGTGTTTTTTTTAATGACTCTTTTTTGCACTCCTCAAAGTAAGGTTTAGGTCTAACTTTTACACTGCATTCTCTGGATCAGTAAGTTTGTTCCTTGAAGTCCTTAGAAATGGCTTCCATTATCTCATGATAAAGATCCAACCTAAGGCTCAAAAGCCCAAGATGAACCAAGCTTGGCAGAGTCTTTGAAGAGATTTTACAGACTGCTTATTTCCTTTGTCAGATAGGAACTTTGAATACTTTATTTAGGATGTGTGAGGTTATTTTTTCTCCCCTCTGGAATATTAAATCTGATGCCCTGTCATCTCAGGAAAGCAGAATAGACATACTTAGTTTTCATTTTATCTCCTGTCAAAATGTATTTATTAGTTGGCAGTTCTTTAATATAAAATATATTTGGGTTCATGCTATTGCCTTCGAGTGAAAAATTGTTTTAAACATGTTCAACTTCCCTGTTAAATACCTACAATGTGCTTATAGATTTCTTTTAAACAGGTATCTGTCTCCTGATAGGAAAATACTAAGTTGAAGTACTGTTGAATTTGCTTCACAGGTTTTCCTGATCCTAACAGAACCCATCCTGTAAGGAAACTGAGGAATCTTTTCTCATTCACAAAGGGCACTGTGAAGGAGAAAGACAGTTATCTATTAAAAGAAAAAGTTGTATTCACTGCAGAAAAAAATAAGAGAAAATATTGTTTTTCCAGGAAAAAGAAAACAGAATAGAAGGAAACAAAAACGCACCCATGACCCCTTAGGTTTTTTAATATTTGGTATGTTTCCAGTCTGGTTTTTAAATATTGTTATTTTTAATGTTCACATATACACACACACATACATATGTATATATGTATGTTACATATTCAACATACATATACATTACCACACATTTTCCTGGTATCAAGTATATATAGTCATAAATCACTTAAATGGTGGTCTATGAAATGCATTAGGAAGTTTCGTCGTTATGGGAATGCAACATTAGCAGTGGAATTTTTGGGCTTAAGGGCCACAATGAGCAAAGAACACAAGATTAAGTCAAGCACAAAGGGAAATGATAATTTCAGGAGACCTCAGAAAACTCTAGATAGATGAGGCTGCCAGATTAAAACACTAATGGCTACCACACCGTCAGGACCACCATCATATATATGGTCTGTTGTTGACTGAATTACTATTATGTGGTACGTGACTACATCTGAGTATGGTTTGTATATGAACTACCATATTCTGATGACCCCCCAAGGTGGGTACGTGAAGCCACAGTAAGGATATCGCCAAGGTTTTCTGAAATGCAGACTCAAGCTCCACCTCAGATGTACTGACAGAGTCTAACTTGCTTTTTAACAAGATTCCTGGGCGATTCACATTAAAGTTTGCAGAATTATGAAAATATTTAGAGATTACCAAAAAAATAGATGTTGGTTTGTCAATTGGCAAAGAGATCTCTAAAAAGCTTTGTAATTTTTAAAAATCTTTTATTCTAAAGCTTTTCCTAATGCACTATTGATGGATGATTGGAATTTAAACTCCTACAGAAGCGTGGTTCTTTTATTATTTAAGAATGTGAAATAATATATACCCCTTAGGGGATAAAAGGCAGGAAGTCATGAAAGAAAGCATGGTTGCAACACTTCTGCAGGCTGAGTCAGGACTAGTCAACCACTCATGATGAATTGTGAGGGAGTGAGGGGGAGAGGTGGAGCCTGAATTTTAATCAGCGGATTCAGATAAGCAAACAAAGGCTATGATTCTTGAACACCCTGACATCTTTTTAACTTGCCAGTACTTTGCTCTTTAATTAGGGAGGGTAAAACTTTACTTCTCTAGATGATAAGAAGAAATGAAACTATTCAGTTTACTTTGGGAAGCTTAAGAAATCACACCCCACTCAGGCACCGTGTAGCCAGTACTTGGCAACAAAATAAGACTTGGTTAGCTTCAAAGCAATGAATTAACTTAAATTCATACCAAGATTTCTGAGTGTAAAGCAAAATGCACAGCCTACACAAAAATAGGACAGGCTGTTTATTCAGAGCTTGGCTTGGGAAAGGAGCCAGCCAGCATGACTTGGGCTTGGTTGGGAACCAAATCTTTATTGTGACCGGGATGACCTTAACATCCTTAGTGTGAATAAACTATAGATAGATTTCTTCCTGAATATAGGCCCTCATCACTTTTTGAAAGCATCACTTTTGAAAGTTTTCACTTAAGAAAACTTGCATTTGTAAATTCTTTCTCTACCCTTTGAGATACAAATTTTCCAGCCTCTTGCCATTTTTAATCCATGAATGTTTCAAGGACATGGGAGCCATACTTTACAAATGTAATTATCAAGAAAGACAGGTCAGCCTTAGAGCTTGAGAGCCTGACTTCATAAGTGTCAATAGCAAGCTCTGGTGGCCTCGTAGTTGGAAAAGAACTCCACTATGACATCCTCAGGTACTCTTTCTTATTTTTCTTCCCCAGTTCTTAAAATCTCTCCAACCTTTTGTTTCAAAGGGGTTTATGTCAGTCCTTCTCCCCTGTAGCAATAGTCTTTAAATAAAAAAAATAGTGTCATTAGTTTGCAATGCTATATCAGTTTAAGGAGAGTAAATTTCATGCCAGTCAATGTATACACATCACAGCCACCACCAGAGTCCTAGTGCCTGTCATCCCTATCACTGTGACTTTTTCAACCACAGGGCTATCTTTGATGCGTCCTGGATTGGAAGCGTACCGAAAAAAAAAAAAGAGTGAATTGACTGTCGTTGACTAAGTCCTAACCTTTCTGAGCTGATTGCACCAGAAGCTGTGGTTTGGCTTCCCACCTAGTTACTCCAGAAGTTGTAGGTCAGAGTGCTCTAACCTGATAAACAGCATCAACTTCATAGGTTATTTTTTTTTCCCCTAGGAGTAAGTTAAAAATACTGAACAGTGCCTGGCATACAATAAATTCTTAAAATTAGCTATTCATGTTTTTATTGTTTGGTTCACTTTTCATCCCAACCAGGCACTAGTTTTTATTCTTTCAACAAAAACCAAAAGACATGCAGAAGAAGAAATCATATCAAACCCAAACCAGTGATTTTTGCTAAGACGTCCATCTTTTTAGATGTATTACTGTATATGGGCTTGCTAGTGAGCACTTATATATTCAGTTTTTAATTGATTTTAGGACAATATGGAAGGTAGAATTATAAACAAGAAAAACCAGTCATAGAATTAATTTTTTGGAGATAATCATACTATATTCATTTGTTAGAAACGTGAAATGTAGCATTGCAAGTAGTTTCTCTATAGTGGTGAAATACTTGGTTAGTTCATTCCTGACTGTCCGCACCCAAAGTTCTTTATGATGGTTAGTGCCACTTAGTGAGAGTAAAGAAAGTATAGGATCCATGTAAGTATGGATATTATCCAGTGGTTACTGAGGTTATTTGACTTATAAGTCTAATCTCAAACCTACTTTGGTGGACAATCTACCTCCAAGCTCAAAACATTGATTGTTAAAGCAGATTTGTGCATCCACTGGATAATCCTTAGGCAAATGGCCTACTTGCCCACTCACCTCCAAAAATGGTGACTTTAAGCTTACTTTGAAAACCAACCAGGTTCATGGAAAAGTGGGTATAAGTGAATAAATTCAATTCAATTTACTTGGAAGACAAATGAGCAATATAGGGACACCAGATTATTTTTAGCAAACCAAGAGAACTTTCAGGAAGGGCTTTTGAACACAGTTTCTGTGAGGATTCTCTGATAACGAGTGTTAACACAAAGAAAAGCTCTGAGCATGTTTTCGGACTTCCCAATTGAGCCTCAATATTACCCAGATCCTGAAGCCATAAATTTCAGGCTATGCAGTCTTTCCATCTCAACGTAATAGTGTCAGAAATATGCAAACTTATAAGTAAAATCTTGTTTTGTTTTGTTTTGTTTTGTTTAGAGGAAAGGTACAGACAGAAATGAAGGGAGTAGTAGGCAGGCAGGAGGAGACGAGGAAAAAACATTTTATTTTTCATTTAGTTGTTAACACCGGTTGTTCCTGCTGGGGCCTGGGACTCAAACCCAGGGGTATGTGGTCTTACCTCTTTCGGAGGTGATTGACCTAACCACTCCACCAGGGCGCTCCCCATAAGTAAAATCTTATAATCAGAATTTTGGAGTGGAAGAAAGGATACGTGTGACCTGTATTCAGTGGTATGCCAAGGAGTAGGCAGTGGACAGGGTTTTACCTCAGGTGTGAATAATAAGCCTTCAGAGATTTTAAAATGATGATCAAACTGGGCTAAAAGTCTGCTTTTTATTATCAGCATGTACTTAGTGATAAAACACTGTACTCTGAAAAAAAAATATGCTGATCTAAATTCTAAAAGTTTCCTGTGATAGTTTTAACTTTAATAATATAGATGTAAACTTCAAATTAGCACATTTAAATTTTCATTTACTGTATTTTCTGGGTTAAAGATCATTTCAGTGGTGTTGTCTCTCTAAAACCTCTCTGTCTCTGTCTCTCTGTCTCTTACACACACACAATCAGCTGCATCTCTAACCTCCATATTTGTTTCAAGAATAGATTAATTACAAGTAATAGCATAGTCATCGTAGTGATTTAGCAAGAACTTGAGTTATTTCAATTCTGGTATTATATGTGACACTTAAAATTTAAGAGACACAGCAAAATGTGATATCTTTGTTTGATAAATGCGGCTTCAGTTCACACGTGAATTACTATACTGGATTTGAAGACTATATTTAATACGAATTTATAGTGTCCATTTTATGACTAGACATGAATCAAGAAAATAAAACATTACATGAGTCTTAGAATTTACAATTTAGTATTTTTCCTGTCTTTTTACAGACTTTACAGTTTTATTCAAATTTACTAATTAGTTACTTGACAATTATTTATATAAATTACTTTTATATCAGACTAAGCAACGGGATTAAAATTATTATTTTGCATTATGATTATTACTGAACATTAATTTCTCATATTGATATTAAAATGACCTCTTTCTCTTGTCACATTCACTAAGTATGTCACTGCCAATATGTAGTCATAGTCATAAAAATAGAGATCTGAAAATGTTGGAATTAAAAATCAGATTTCCTTATCTCTCATCAAGCTGTTTCTATTATTCCTTATGTAAACAAGAGCAGCCCATTAATTGTGACTTTGAATTTAGAATAAACTGATAAATTATTGAATGCTAATTATGGATTAGGTACAATTTTTGAAATGCTACTACCTCTGGAATGTCCTCCCCACTATTTTTTAATTATTATTTCTGTCATTTACAGTTTCATTTAATTCAACTGGAAAGTTAGAGAACTGAGTATTCCCTATTTAACTTATTTTAAAAAGACTGTATGAAACGACTAAGAAGGTCTTAATATACCCCCTCTCAACTGACTAAACTTTAGACAAATTTCTTCCTAACTCTATATTCTGACTTTTTCTTAAGGCATTTACTTGAGAAAATTTTCCATTGTAAATTCTTTCTCTGACCCTTTGAAAACCTATTATATGTTTTATAATCCAGAACTGTCTTTCTCGAGGAAAGATCCTAGGCATCCTAGGACGAAGTTTTATATAGTTCACCAAACTTCAGTCAGTTAGAACTGTTGATACCTTACAGGAAAAAATTGATAGTTTCAGTATGAAGGTCACAACCCTAGAGCATCAAGTGATGTTTCTATTTATCAAATCATCTATTCATTTATTCTGTCTTTAAGAATGGCAGTAAAGAAGTGGTTTCTACTACAGTGATTAACCCAGGAACTCAATCTGATCTGACATGAGATCCCTCTGCTATGATGTAGCTGTTTGCTTAATAATGCTGATGTGCTTGCAGAATATCATGGATGGCAAGTGCAGAAAAAGGAAGCCAAAGTTCAAAACCACAAGAAGACATAAAGAGCTGCGACTATAGCTATTTTGTAGCCTAAACCCGGAGCAGAGCACATATCTTGTGAGGCATTGGTCGAGAAGTGAAACCAATATCTGGGGTTAGGTCCAGGTCTAGATGGGAGACCCCAGGGGGTGGCTGGAAGGTGAACTTCTGCATGAGACTGGTGAAGAAAAGGAAAAGCTCCATCTTGGCTAGTGACTCACCAGCGCACATCCGTCGACCTGGGGAGATGTACATGGGAGACGATGTAAGACATAAGGGCATAAACATCTGAAAAACAATCTGAACAAAGACAAAGCCCATCTGCATGTGATTTCTCCTACATGATTGTGTCAGTCATTTAACCTCTTCTGAGCTTGATGGGTTCTCTTTCCCAGTTTAGACACTGCAGGTGCAAAATAGATAGGCCATCTCTCTTTTTAAGTTCCCATGAAGGTGACAGGCAATTAAACATTGTTTCAATATGAAAATATGGCAGGTGAAGCCAACTGTGTGTGTCATGAGAACAAATGGCAAAGTTATCTAACATAACTTGGAGAATCAGGGAGGATGCATCCTTTGTATGAGAGCTTAATAGCTAAGCTCTTGTACAGCGGGTGAGAAGTTAGCCAGACAAAGATGAAGGAAAATGTGCAAGGGGTCATGATGCATTTGAGAGCTGGAAGACATTTGACTGTTAGAAAGAGCACTGGGTATGAGGTGGGTAGTCAGGTGAGAGGGGTGATAGAAACTAGAATGTGCTGAAGCATTTTAAGAAGAGATTCTAGTTAGTATTATTTTTAATGATGAATTATTTGGGGATGTGTTAAAATGTCTGAAAAGTTGGCGCATATTGGTGGAGTAGTGGTTAGGTCAATTGCCTCTGAAGTAGCACAGACCGCATACCCCTGGGTTCGAGTCCCGAGTCTAGGAGGAAACAAAACCAGTGTGAACAACTAAAATGGAAATAAAATGAAATGCTTTTTCCTCCTCTGTCTTCCTGCCTGCCTGCCTACTACTACCTTCATTCCTGCCTGTACTTTTCCTTCAAAATAAAAAAAATCTGAAAAGTGAAGGAAGTTAAAATCGAGGAAGAAAGTTTGGCAGGTGGATTTTCATTAAGACAACTGGGGTCTTAATGATTATATATATATATATATATATATATATATACACACACACACATATAAATATATATTTCTTAAGACATACAGTGTTGGCAATTCATATATTTAATGGAGCTTATGTTTCAGCTTATAATTTTATGAGTTGTATTATAGAGCAATGATAGTATATTTGATAAAAATGTAACATCATTAAAAGTTTCTATTTCCAGTCAGAACACTGAAAGTGTTCTTTTCATTCCTGCTTCCAGAGTCTGTAAATTCTAAATATGATGCTTTGCTTTACTGCCAGTAAAATGCTGTAGACTGTCTCATTACATTTGTTATTTAATTAGAAAGATAACTCACAAGTGTGCTAAGTCACAGAAGACAAATTGAGTGAAAATATTAAAAATAGATATTTTGCCACACAGAGCAAGTATCCCAAATTAGTGATTTGGTTTATATAGGACTTTCAGGGAACAGATTAACTCTACAAACAGGGGAACATTTTCTCACTATACCTAGTAACAAGCAAAACTTTTAGGTGGTCAAAAAGCCATGACTGTTATCTGTCTCTCTCTGGAACTTGTTCACTGAATAAAAGCAAACCATTCAATCTACAAACATATTTAATTTCAACAAGATACAAGTATTGAGATTGGTTTGACACTGTTGATATCAAGGACTCACTTTGATATCCAGTAGGTGAATCCAACAAAGAAACAGGTAATTATAATACAGTGTCTTAAGCTATGGTGAGGTGTTGAGGGGACCCATGAAAGGAATATCTAATTTAGCTTTTTGAGTCAGGTCTTCCTACCTACCCAGGAAGAAATGCATACTTGAGTGTTCTCATCTAATCATATGATAAACAGCTCAGGGTGTGAGTTATCTACCCTATGTTTCAACCTTACTCAGTTTCATGGTAAGAATCTAAATTCCCACAGTGTGCCCTGGTGGAGTGGCAGTTGGGCACATGCCACATACATCCTAAGCTCTTGGGTTCAATTCCTGAAGCCAATGGCGAGCAACCAAGATAAACAATACAGTAAATGCAATGTTACTTCCTCTTCTCTCTTCCCGCATTGTCTGTCTCTGCTCATTTTCATCCTCACCTGCACCTTTCCTTTAAACACACACACACACACACACACACACACACACACACACACACACACACACACACATTAACTTCCCAACAAGATAGGCAGGTACCACTTTAGTTTATTCTTAAGGATAAATAGGTGAAAGCATAGTAAATGATCTTATTTAATTTATAAAGAGATGCTTTATGCAAAATTAGTTAGGAGATTACTTAAAGACCTTATTAGATCAACTCATCCCCTCAGAGAGCAAACTCTTAATGTAATAAATGCTAAATGTCAAGGAAAGAATTGGGGAAAAGACTGCCTTAACACACACAATTTAAAAAACATGAGGATTTAGAGTAATATAGCACTCACAGTTGAAACATAAAATTTGTTTTGTACATTTTTTTTTTACTCTGAGAGTTCTGTGGTAGTTATATTTATCACATACCATTTTGGCCTGTGATGAAAATAGCATTACTTCTCTTGTATTTCCTAAAGCTTAAAAAAAAGAAGCCCCAGGATATCCAGAAAATTTTCAAATCTGAGGTAAACCAGACAAAATCTTTTGAGGATCGGCCACACTATGAAAATCTGTACCTTAACTGCTCATTTTCTAGTTCAAAGAAGCTTCCAGCCCAGATGTGTTAGTAACCACAGAAAGCCAAGACACACTGTTAATCAGAGCTCAAGGGAAAAAGCAAAAGTGCTTATTGTTTATAGGAAACGGAGGTGTCAAAAAGAATATATATTCTTATCTCTAAATGTTAATAGCAGTAAGCACAAGATCTGATAAAGGAGTCTGGAAAAAGACTTTATGTGTGATAAAAATCATTACTCCATTTCTTCACTTATGAAAGGAGGGTTTGGAGTTAGATGTAACTAAGTGCCCTTGAAGATCATGAATCATCACAGACGCTGCCATTCCTTATTTTTTTTTTGCCAGTTGCATTGCAAGGGAAATGTTGAGAGAAACTGAACTCATAACACTGAAAATTACATTAAATTATTTTTCGTTTCCTTCAGCTCTGGTTCCAGATGTGATATTACATTTTATATTTTAAAGTGGGAATCATTAATACATTCAGTTTTTTCTTGCATATCTGTGTGTGTGCGTGCAAGCACGCATGTGTGTGTGTAAAAGTAAGAAGAATGAATTATTCTTTGTATGTCTCTAAGTCTTTAGTTATCAGTGAGTTCAGAAAGCCTACCTTTAGTGTTACTGCTGCTTATCATTGAAAGGGTATCTAACTGAATTCTAAGCCATTGTTTGTATAAATGGAAGGGCTAATATGATAAACTGCTTATGGTGCAGTTTTGTTAAAACCATTTTTTTTTTTTTTGAGGACAGAATTAATTTCAGTTTCTGCAGTATTTAGACAATTATAAAGTGGGCTTATTTAGTTCCCAAAATTTCAAATTTTACTCTAGTGTAGAACTCTTCGCTCTCCTCCTGTTTGCCCTTCCCCAGAAATCCTAAGAGAAACACTGGTGTTTGCACATATTAAAGCACAGCTGTTCTAGTGGAATAAAGTGATTTGGTTGTACATTGTCTCCCTGCTTAACTTTCTCCTCAGTTCCTGAGCTTCCACCCTTGTCTTGGTCATAAAGAATCTTCCAGGATTCCCTGTAAAATGTCATTCCAATACCTAATGTCCTATTATCAGCAGAAAGCAGAGGGTGAGAAGGACCCCTGTTGTTTCCTCTCTTTCACATGTCTGGAGATCAGTGCCACAGGGAGAAATACAAAATCTTAGCACAGTTCAAAGACACGCTAACCCTCTCCAGACTTTTCTCAATTAAGATACCTTACCAACTGAAAAGGGCATGAAAGCGTCTTTCTTGATAAAGTTGCCAGCAGAGTTGAGAAAATGCTCAGGGTTGAATGTGTCAGGTTTTTCCCACTGTGTATGATCCCGAAGTACGGAGGTCAGCAACGTGATGACCTCAGTGCCCTAGAAATAAAAATATTTTTAGTGACAGATTAAATTCTTCCCTAAAAAGATGGCCCTTTGAAGATGTGTGGTGATATCCACTGGCAATTTTTTTTTTTTTATAAGCAGTTTATTCTAGAGAAAAAAGGGAAAGAAAAAAGGTGTAGAGGAAGTGAGAGGTGGCAGGTAGGCTTGCAACTGGGCGTGGAATATCCAATTACCAAATTTGCATTCAGTGCCAGCTCAAAAACATAAACCTTGGTTCAGAACTGGAAACAAATGTTTGCTCAGTCAAGAATTTACTATATGATAACAGTATGTTATATAGCTTCGTAAATCTCAGTTTCTGAATTTGTATTATCGGAGTTAAATAGTCCTATTTGGGGATTGTGAGTCTTAGATGAAATGTTCCTAGGAAAGAAGTTGGTGAGTTTCTGGCACATTTGGATGCTTGGTGAAGGTTGGCTGTTTTACCTCCAGATACTAGGAGAGTAGACAAACAAAATCTAACAAGTTCCTTGAGATTAATTCCCAAAAATAAGCTACCCGACTTCCAGAGCTTGCCACATCTAGAGCTGTCAAAGAAAGTAATTTTAAATGTAACATAAGAAGGAAAACTGAAAATAAATGAAAAATAATAATGCAAATGAGAACCTCTGCCTACATGAAAGACCATATTCATTATTTCACTTTAGTCTTAGTTAATCACAGTTTCCTCTAGAAGCTTTACACATACATAAAGCTTTGAATATGATCACATGTGGTATAACATGAATCTGTATAGATTTCAAATTATGAACAGCAAATAATATGGGACTTAATGAAAGTAACAGCCAGTAGCCAATTAGCTTCCCTATAACTGCAAAGCTTTTTCTAATCAATGCTCCAACTAACTTCAAGTCAGTCAGATGTGTAACAGGAACTATAATCCTGCCTCTCTTATTGCTTCCTTGCTTCTTGGTGGTCTCTCTCTGTCTCTGTCTCTTTTTTGACAATGATTATAATTGTATTTCTATTTCAGTTAATGATCTGATTAAATGAATCCAAAGATGAATGTAGCCCCCTTATTCTTGAATGATAATCACAGGACAGGAAGTAAAAGTGTCGGGGAAGGGGTCCACAATAAGCCTTTGACCTTGGGCATTTATGCAGGGATAGGTCCAGAAGCAGTGAACCCACTACGTATCAAAGCAAAAAATGAATGCTATGAACATACTGTGAATTAATGTCAATTCCTGTCTTGAATTTAGTTTGCAAGATCTTACATCCTTTCAGTTCATTAGGGGAATCACAAGGCTGCATCTAGATGCCTTAATATTGGAATGCAGAGGCCCCATACACATTTCTATATGAGGACAGAAGGTGAGTGTGGCGATGCTGCTGGAAGGAAGCTGCCTGGCGAAAGCTGGGGACACTTTGGGGTGGTACACTAAACCTGGAATCCTGGCTCCCTTAAATACCTAGCCTACTTAACCCTGTGAATCCTAATTTTCTCAACTATAACTTAAAAAATAATAAGACCTTATAAAGTTTCAAAGAGTAAGTATCACCTGTTACATTGGCATGCATAAGCAATACCTTTACTCCTTTTGTTGGATGGTAAGGAAAAGACCAAGAGGAAGGAAAAGGGGAATGACAGAAGAAGGAAGGATGGAAGGAGAAAAGGGAGGTAGGGAGGGAGGAAGAGAGAGAGGAAGGGAGGGAGGGATGAAAGGAGGGAAGAAAGGTAGGTCAAGAAGATCTTTAACAGTTTATCTTATTGCTTCTGTGATTTTGAACACCTGGCAGTCTCTTCCTCTCCCCTTCACTTCGACTTCTTAAACCCTTACCTTTGGAATATAGTAATTTCTAAACACAACATTTGTGGTTGTTGCATGAGGTAAGCTGGTGGGTAGGATGTTAGCAAATCTCTGTATTTCATGAATGACAGCATCTGTGTACGGCATTTGAGTTCGGTGTGCAATTCGAGGCTGGGCTGACCCCACAACTTTGGTGATCTCATCATGGACTTTTTCTAGATAAAATAGAAGGAATGATTAGTCTGATGTGTGTGTGGTGGTAGTGGTGGGGAGTGGAGGGATGGCATCACCTTCCCCATTATCTTGACGTGAAAATTACACCGAAGTGCTCTCTGAATTTTGGCTTATTTCTTCCCTACACTGTTTCTACCCTGGAGACCTCAATTCTGAAGGTTCCTGGGACCCCAGAACATAGTGGCAGACTTCAGACTAGGTTTCTTAGAGAGCAAACCTATTCTTATGTCTAAAGAAAGGGACAGGTACAAACTACCCTCAAAAGTAAAAATGAAAGGTGTACAGTGTAGTATCCAATTCTGCATCATCTAGACCAAGAGGCACCACGCTGGCATCTCAGGAGACTTACTCTGGACCTCAGGGTAGCACATCATGAGCAGAATGCCCCAGCGCAGCGTGGAGGCTGTGGTCTCTGTACCTGCTGCAAACAGGTTACTAACAAGCGTCACCAGATTCTCATCACTGAAATAATCAGTAGATGTATTTTTCTCCTGAAAGAGAGAAATCATTAGTGCCAAAATAATTGTATAGTGGACGACCATAACCAATCATGACTAAAAAACAAAGCAATGTATTCTTGCCTCAGAGAAGTGATTTTTTTTTTTTTCTACTATAAGAATGTTGTACGGAATTTTAGGATGAAACATTTCCCAGATGCTAGTAATGATAAATAAATTCTAACACTGGGAATGGCTCTGTTGCCATTTAGGAAGACTGAAAATTAGTTCTTAACTGAGTGATTTAGGACATTCAAAATACTATTTCTTCTTTAGAAAAGCAATCTTTCTTGAGCTTGTCAATTGAAACATGTTTTCGGAGATTAAAAAATACTAATTGTAAAAGCTGGCATATCTGAGATATCCTGCATGTCATGTTTTTTTGTTTTTTCAGAAAAAATCATTAGAAAATAATCAAGAATGGAAAATGTAATAAAGAGCATTCTTTGTACTATACAAATCTAACATTACTAACTTGAGTTCAATTATCTTTTTTCCTTGAAAGAAATGATTTTTTGTCCTATGTTACTAATTAAACCAAATAATATACTAGACTAAGTTAACTCCTGAATAAAACACCATTACCTCCTGCTGTTTGACCAAAAAGGCATCAATAAAACTTCTTGGATCATTTTTGTCTAATTTATGGTGATAATCTAGGAAAGTCATCCTTATGAAAGAAAACAATTCATCTCTGTTCTTGAGTACTGTCTTATGACTTCTTAGAAGGAACCCCAGAGCAGGAAATATATTGAAAAGCTGAAAAATAAAGAACAACAAAGTAAATTAAATATCCATATGCAGTGCTTGAGATATGGGAATGGCACCATTTTTTCTGAAAGCATTACAGAAATAACATCTCATATGGAGTTGAATTCTGCCTCAGTTTACAATGGCAGACTAAACTAGACAACAAGATTTCCTCACTTATTAGAATTAAATCACAATGAATATTAATATGGCTAACAATACATTCTATGTACATTTTTGAAATGACAATTACCTAATATACATTTTTTCAGGTGTTCCTTAGAGAAACTAAAAGTGAGTAGGAAAGATACAGTTACCAAAATTCTAGGAGTTCCAATTAGTCTCACATTTTCACCAATCAAGGTTAAGAGTCTCAGGAACTGGGTGTCTTGATAGTCAAAACGTTTTCCAAGCAACACAGACACAATGACATTAGCAACAGAAGCATTCATTACTGTTTTGACCTCAAAGGGCTTTCCTACAAGAGAATTCATTAATTAGATTAGGAAGATTCACATGTATAATATCAAATCAGTTAGAGAATGATTTGGACAGACTGTCAAGTTAAGGATTTCATAGAAGAAAGGAATTATTTGTGACCGTGACTTCCAGGGAGACTGGACTAGTCCTTAAGAAATACCCAAAAGAGTGTCACAAGAAACGCTAAAACTATATGTCAAAGAAAATATAAATTTGATTCAGTTAAAGAAATGGAAGTGTGCTAGGTGAGAGACATCATAGCGTGCTTCTGTTCCCGTGTGTATGTGCGTGGACATGTGTGTATGTGTGTGTGTGTGTGTATGTATTGGGGGACTTGTTAATGCATAATATCTGGAAAAAATATATTTCAAACTACTAGCTGCCTTAGCTTAAAAGTTTAAAATATTATGTCGATGTGATTAAAATAATTTTAAAGAACTTCTAGACTCATTCTTTGTTTCAGTTTCTTCTGTTACTGAATTCTGCTTTCTTTAACACCACTGAAAACTACATAGATGATTAAACATGTGTCAGTGGATAGGCATGTATTTTTCAGTGAGGAACGTCTAGTTGCTAAGATTCACTCTTAGATCAGCACCCGCCTTTAATGTGGAGGCTGAAAGCCTAGGGGAATTATTATGAATATGGTTTCTTCTTCACATACAAATAGAAGGACATGAGGGACCTGTATACAAAAAGTTCTGAGAAATTAATGTTGCTTAAAAGTTTGACACATGAGAAGAAATAGTCATTTTTGTATGTATAATTTCTCCACACTGTCAAGAACCTCTTTAATGGTACAGAAATTGCCAATTTAACACTTAGATCCCTGGGCCTTCTGTTTCTCCTCTGTATTAATATCAGGGTTGTCTGCCTTTGGTCATTTCTCTTCATATTAATTCTGCATCAGCGAAAATAATATTCAAATGAGCTCATTTTCATGGAGAAATAAGGAAACTTTTGACATGAAAATGAGTTTTTATTCATTCCACTTTTTGATAAAAAATAATAGGAATTATCTCTATATTGTTTAAAAGGATCAGAAATATACTTATCATTATGGAATTATTCCAACTTAAAGAAAGCAAAAGAGACATGGCAATTAAATGCAATAAATGATCCAAAATTTTATTTTGCTATTGAAGCTGTTAATGAGACAATGGCAAAATAAGAATAAATTCTGCAGATTAAATAGTAATATCATTGTTAATTTCCTGGGTTTTGAAAATTGTGCTTTGGTTATGTAAGAAAATATTTTTGCATATTTTAAGGAAACATGTTGACATCTTTCAGAATAAAAGAGCATTGTGTCTGAAGCACTTTCACACTGTTCAGGAAAAGATAGAGGGAAAACAAATGTAAAATGTAGACATTTGAGGAATCTTGGGGAGGAGTAGAAGGATATTAGAAATGACATATCTTAGAATTTCCTGCAATTCTAAAATTATATAAAAATTAAAAAATAAGCCTTTTGTGGACATCCTTCTCATAAAAAATAAAATGCATTTTTAATTCATTCTACACACCTCCATGAGACTCAAAATTCTGTATGAGAAGCCGGCATTCCTCTATAATTGTGTCTTCTATGATCCGCTTGCCCATGCCGAAGTTCCGTAAGGTAGTTAAACTGAATCTTCTCATACTTTTCCAAGTTTCACCATGAGAGAAGGTAATTCCTTATAATGAGAAACACGTTTTAAAACGATTTCCTCAAAGCTTTTAATTTAAATTTTAATTTGGAAGGACAAATAAAACAGAGACTTCATTCTCCCTGTTGATGGTAAGGGAAGAGACTTGGCTTCTTTCTCTTAAAAGATTTTTGCCAGAAAACTTTGTATGTAGTTTCTTCTCTCTCTGTATTATTTTGAAAACTAGATAGATGGGTCAACTTTATGGCTTAGGAGTGTTTTTTCTCAGTAACCTAGAAGCCATCATTTTGAGCTGTAAACACCCAGCAAGAGAGTGCTCCTCTCTGCCAGTTTCTGTGGGAGGGTGGAAGCCTAAGTTCAGTGGGAGCTTTTCTTTGAGTTGTAAAGCTACCTCCTTTCATAAAGATATGAGAAGTTTGCTCCTACTTTGTGTAAAGCCAATTATAATAGATGGTCTCCCCTACTATCAGATGAATGTAGTACTGAAAAGAATTATGGTGCTCTCCAGTCATCTCCCTGTTGTTTATCTTGAATATGTTTTTATAATGACTTGTTATCTGCTAGGTTATATTAAAGGGTATTATTTCTATTTTTGCACTCTATTGGTAGATTGTCTATGATGTACGTCACATTCTGGCTTAATGTTTATTCAATACTAAAATTGCCTTCTTTATCACCTTTGTATTTGTGAAGAGGAGGATTTCTGAATTGGGAGTTGTTTTTTAATTTATTTCTTCAATAAATCATTAGGCATTTCGTAATTATCTACATTATGCTTACATCATGCTGGGTGTGGTTAAGGCATTGATGAATAGTAGAAAACAAAAGTCATGTTTGAAAAGGAAAAATGCAGATGGGTAGACACAAGACTTCTCAAGTCAAAAGTTGGAGTGAATAATGACCAAGAGATGCAATCAAGCTTCCACATTATTACTATACACATTGCTTTCTATAGAGTAACACATTTGACATATAATAAATAGATGCTCAATAGCTATTGAATGATCATGTATGTAAATTTGCATGGGACTGAAGAAACAATCATCCATTAGCATACACTAATACTTAGAAAGATAAGGAAACATGGTTGCCAAGTTGTCCACATCTTTCCATTCTGGAATTTGTGGTGATAATGAAATTTTCTTCCCTTTGCATTTTTCCTCTTTTCTGCAGGAAACAGGAAAGGAATGTCTAAGTTTGGCTGATAATCAGAAATAGGAAATTAGAATAGACTAAGGCAACCTAGGTATTAAAAATGGGGCAGCACCAACCTTGCAAGTTTCAACATTAAATCCAAAAGAAAGGGCTAGATAGTTCCTGAACTACTGTTGCCACTTCATGTCCGGTTAAGTTTTCCTTTCAAAAGTAACTGGTGAAGTTTGGATTCAGCTCATATTCAATTCTTAATATAAAATTATTTTGTCTATGGATATTATACTACATAAAGCTCTTTTATAAAAAAACAAACAAACAAAAAAACACGTGACCCTTCAAATTATTTAACATTTATGTAGGCTGACCACATTTCCTTGAGACGAAAACGGGACATTGGAATGGCAAAAACAGAGCTGGGTGATACCCTGGCGACTAAGTACAAGGGAGGAGGCAGAGCAATCCTAGTAGTAGCAGAGCAGCCAGGATAACAAGTAAGTGCTATGTGATGGCAATTGTTGATTACATAGTAGCAATATGTGGTCCAGCAGGAATTCATACAAGTGACGAGGACTAGTGCAAGGAATTTTGGTATTTTAGGCAAAAACCAAATTTGACATGCCTATAAGCCCTTCTCTAAATGTCCTGTCTAAAGCACTTGCTGCTTGAACCAGTCCAGTGCCAGAGATAACTCCAGAGTATTTGCCTGCAGCTTGACTGTGTTGCAGTGTTCTGATCTTTTTGAAGCAACAAGTATGTGTGTGGTTGGGGTGAATCCTTTTCCTGCACAGCTTCTGTTTTCTCATGAGGGTTGGGAACAGCTGTACTGACTGCACAGTCAGCGTCGACAAGGGGCATCTTTAATGCAGGGCAAAAGGGGCAGCTGCTTTCGGGTCCCCTCAACAGACTGGGCACCTGAAGAAACTCAGCCTCCCATTTTGCACCATTTTAAAGACAGACCTGGTTTATTAAAAATGGGACAAAATTGATCTTAAAATGCCGAGATGGTCGGGAAATACGAAAATAAAAAAGTGCTGACAGTTTAAAATGGTACCATGGTCAGTCTACATCTACATTAAAATTTACATTTTAAGTTACAATATTAGACTATTAAGGACCCACATAAGTTTCTCTTTTTTCCAGACTAGCAATAGCCCTATGTTCATGTAATAGTGAAAAACATTAATTTGCACCGTGAGTAGTAGAACTTCTCTTTAATAATGGTATCAAAGTCCCAAGTATATATTTAAGTTATGCAGCAAAATAATTATGATGAAGTAACAAATATTCCGATTCCAATATAATCTAAATGGCAACAATATCCTTGCTTTTTCTATTGTTTATACAAAATTGTTCTAAAGAATGTTTATTATGTCTATTTGAGTGGTTTTGGATTACTAGACTAGGAAGTAGGGAATATTAATAATGTTTCCTATGACCAACTAAATACTTAAAAAGAAACTTCTTGTCTTCAAATGAAAACTTAAGATATTAGATTTGATACAGAAAAATATTAAAACAGCATTTTTCAGATTAAAGCCACAGATACTACTTTTTCCCTCATTGTATAGAACATCTTCTAACATCTTATGGAACTAGTTTTTTTGAGGACAGTAGTGTAGGAATGTTTGATATTTTTATTTTGTTTTTTAGATTTTATGAAGAAATATTGCATTATAACATTATATAGGTTTAGGTATACATCATGGTAAATCATCATCTGTATTTAATACATTAAGTTCACTGCTAAATGACAAGTTGATCTTTCACCATATAATTTGCTCCTTTTATTCAATTTGACTACCCTCTTTCTCCTTCCCTTCTTGTAACCACTGATTTGATTTTATAGACTAAAAATGTACTTTTGTTTTATTTGTTTGCTTGTTTTCTCTATAATCCATGTATGAGTAAAATACAATGTTTGCATTTCTTTCTGGTTTATCTCGATAAAATTTTTCTCTAGTCCATCCATGTTGTTACAACTGGCAGTATTTCATCTTTTTTGATAGCTGAATAATATTCCATTGTATGGTAAATGCTTTCTAAAAAGATTATTGAAGAATTGAAATGGAAAAGTTATATTTAGTAGTAAACACTATTAGTTTACTAAATATAATTAATGTCAAGTTTAAATCATTAACATTTTTAAAGTTATTAAATTAGCATTCAAGAGTTAAAGAATTACTGCTAGTATTAATGAGTGAATTTGAAAATGTAAAGAATGACTAACTCAGTGGAATGTCATTAGAGTAGAATATCTAGATTTTACCAAGACATTTAGCAAAGATTCCCGTGAACAATATATAATTTCATCCAGGTAAAACTGTGATTCAGTATCTTAAACAGTATGTGTATTGTCTAATGAATCTAGATCAGACTTTAAGCAGTGGCCTCTTTAAGCTGGTGACCTCGGTTCTCTTTATCTTTGTATGTCCTTGATTTTATACTTTTCACCTAGTCGTGACTAATAATTACTTGTTAAATAGAAGTGATTATCATATACAATGATAATAAAACCATAAATCACAATTTTCTTCTAAGTGAATATTTTTTGTTTATTTATATATACACATGTATAAATGATGAGAATAAAACCACAAATCACAATTTTTTCCTAAGTGAATCTTTTTTGTATATATATATATATAAATGATATGTATATATAAATATGCATTAAATAATATTGAACCATGAAAGGAATTATCAAGAAAATACAGTACAACTAATGTAATCATTTTAGCTGCAAGAATATAGTTTAAGTTTAGAGTTCATTACCTTTTCCGTCAAAAAGTCTTTCAAATATAGGCACTTCAGATCGTCCTCCAAATTGGTCACCATAATTGACCAGCGCATCTTTTACTGTTTCATATCCAGAGAGGACAACCACCTTCTTTGGCCCCATTTGGAGACTGTAAATGGAGCCATATTTCTGGGAGAGCTTAGGTGTATGAGAGAAAATTAAGCAATTTAAACACTGTGCTATAATAAAAAATGAACTGGACTTGTTCTTTGGTGATTTAGATAAATTCAACAAACCAGATTTTGAAGTGAAAATAATAGACTAGTTCACTAAGAGTGTCCTGTGGCAGCTACACCTGTTAAAGCCATAATTATGATTATCATCAGTAGATCATCCTCATGCTCCATTTTGTTTTAAATTTCAGAATAACAATGCTCTGACATCATGGAACTGACCCATAGTTTCTTCCTATTCTGTCTCTGTTTGATCCTTAGAAAATGTCCATCCAGGACTCTAGCGGGAGAAACACTTCTCGATTGCCAGCCATCCTGGCCACCTCACGATCTGACCATCATACTATGCCCTTTCCTTGTGGGTGCCATGACCCTGGTAGACCCAAATTAGGTCTGCATTATTGTGTGACACTTCCTACTGCAGGAAAAAGTCATTTTTTTTTTTAATAATTAAGAGAATAATGAAAACCAACATTTATTATTTACTAATTATATTTCCAGCAACACAGTCGCCTTCAAAACACATTACAAACCAAGGAAATCGATATTATCGTCATCTCTGTTACATAGGAAAAGTACTGGGGCTTCAAGTCACACAGTAAATGACAATTTGCAGCAAGGGTTTCATATTCTGGCTTGTTGGCTATAGTGATTGTGGTTCCTTTAAAGAGCTTGTCTTTAAAATAATAGAATTGCAACAGAGATTGCAGAGAGCTCCAGAATTTAGGACAACAATAGTGTTAAGATGAATATAACAGGAAAGTGAAAATTCACACAGCTATTCAATGCAAACCTGGATCTAAATTCTGGTTCTCAGTTTCTGGGGCCATTCTCTTGATTGTAGCTTTGTACAAACTTTTTCGAGTATTTAATTAAAAGTTTCTAGAGTAATAGTGCACCCTAGTGGCCTAGTGGTTGAAACCACTGGGCATAGTCCACATGCATCCCAATGACTGGGGCTCCAGACTCAGTACTGAGGGTAACAAGCAAAATGAAAAACTAAAAATGAAATAAAGTGCTTCTGCCTCCTGTCTCTTCCTGCCTGCCTGCTTATTTACCTTCATTCTTGCCAGCACATTTTCTTAACAAAATGAAACACAACAAAAAAACTCTCTAGGGTAGGTATATGATTACAATTTAGATCCACTGCAGTAAGGTGTGTAGACCTGCGCACATCAGAATGGCTGAGATAAAGGTTACAGATTAATGAGTTCAGGAGTTAAATAACAAAATTCTATTTACTCTTATTTTTACATATGCAAATTGAAAAGAAGTAAAAAATAAAGTTAAAGAAGCTCTATTGATTTTGAATCCTATCAAATTACTTCATTATAGTACATTCTTGTGGCTCACTTATTAAGCATCTTCCTAGAATGCATGTCATCTAGAGGCCCAGGACCTGGGTTCAGGTCCAGGACTGAGGAGAATAATTAAAATGAACAATTAAATGAATAAAACACATTTTTTCCCTCCTCTTTCTTCCTTATTGCCTTCTTTCCTTTCTCGAAAAACAAAACAAAATAAAAAACAAAAATTGCCTCATTATACATACACAAATCAGTTGCAAAGACATGGATTCTAATAAACTCATGAGGTAAGATTCATTTCGAAAATTATAACTATGTAATAAATGAACATTTGTATATTCATTTTTTACCTCCAGCATGGTTTGATATGACTTCTTCAGATTGAGGAGATGCAGATTTCCAATAATTGGCAAAGGTCTGGGTCCTGGAGGAAAACGTTGCTTGGAAGATTTAGTCATGAAGATTTTAATATTTAAAATGAAAATAAGAATCAGGCTTATAATTGGAAATATGGCAGAAGAATCAAATCCACTCATTATCATTAAGAAGTAATTATTGAAACAATAGAAATCTCTGTGATTGCCACCAGATAATATCAGCAGCTTCCAATACAAATCAAAAATATAAAATCTTTGCTAGTAATATTTGCTTTAAACTGTAGTCAACTATTTACTTTTTGATTAAAATGAGTTAAGTCTTATCCTATATGCATGTCTATCTGAGCTCCTTTCCTCTCTCAATTCTTAGTACAATCTTTTTTCTCTCTCCTATAAAGACTGGAGGGATTTTTTTTTTTTTTCATGAAAACAGGGATCAGTTTTAAATTTTCAGAGAAATACAACATGCTTAAGCCTCAGTGTGAAATCTATACTTATAATACAATAATCGGTCTGTGTGTGGTTGGTCAAATAAGTTCCTACCCCAAATTTCAAGGTTCTTATACAATGATACACAATGATAATCTATTCTCCTAGGAAGTTTCATAGGAGTCTCAGTGCCAATGAAAAATTTAGTGCTGTCCGTAGATCTTTGCACAGCAGTTACTCTGCCTCTTTGAATCTTGACTTTTTCCTTACAAACTGAGGAAAATAATAATCCATAAATTGCTGAATTGCAATTTGTGAAGAATCAACAGATAGATGACTCACAATTCAATACTTGGCATTCCTCAGTTTTGCACCTCTTTAATTCATGAACAATGTTTGTGTCTGTATCTCCTGTAAAAGATGCTTTTTAATTTACTGTCACCAAATTTTCTACCTTTTTGTACTACTGACTTTCAAGCATGCATCTGCGAGATAGCTCATTCTATCTGATCTACTCAAGAAAGAAATATTTCTTTCCTTTTTGAGTTGGAATGTGAATAAGAAAAAGATTATGGACTGGATTAAACAATCTTTTATATAAAGTCCTCTTGATAATTTTTTCTCACATTTATACTAGCTGCAGTCTGTGGTACATAGGCATACCTCCTTTGCTTTATTGTACGTCTCAGATAATTGTGCTATTTAACAAATGGAAGGTTATGGCAACCCTGTATCAAGCAAATCTATCAGTATCTTTTTTCCAGCAGCACAGACGATGTTTAGAATTTTTTTTAGCAACATTGCATTTTTAAATTAACATATATACATTATTTTTAGAAATAATAGTATATACTTAATATTCTATAGCATAATGTAAATAATTTTATAGGCATTGGGAAACCAAAAACTTCATGGGATATTCATTACTCACTTTACTGCAGTGATCAGAAAACAAACTTGCAATATCTCTGAAGTATCCTATACTGTCGTTCAGTTTATCATTTGTTTTCTCAAAGGAATTTGAAATTCTTCAAAGCAAGGATTCTATCACACACACACACGCACACACACGCACACACACACACACAACTCCCACTCCCACAGAGAAATCCCCAATGTCTACACAGTGCTTGGCTTTTAATGACTTCACATTAGTGAATACATGAAAAATGATAGAATTCATTTGAATATTTTTTTTTTCTGGAGAGTCATTCCCAATAATATAGAATTTGGAAGAGAGTGTATGTATCAAATTCTGCCATTTCATAAGGAAGGACACTGAGAACTATGGCTTTCAGATTTGGTAAGCTTCTTCCTAACAGAGCTGCAGTTAGCATTCAAGTCTCCTGCTACAATGCTGTTTACGCCATGTGGCTTAATGCCATGGTATTAAATTCTTTGTAGGCAGTTACTTGACTCTTCTGTTCTATCTGGCTTTGAATTGCTGGAACACAATCCCAGATAACCTTCTTTGGCGGATAGTAATGGAAACCGTGAACTAAGTCTTAAACAGTTGAATAGTTTGAAAGAAATAGCTGCAGGCGTGTGTACGTGTGGACGCTTACACATACACCCGGCATTTCTTTGCATGGAGATTGACTATTAGTTTCAGAGCCATCTTTTTAATGACATCCACACTTAAAGGTATTACCATCAAATAGGGTAGTTTTTAAAAACAAAGGGCAGAGGTAGACAAAGAGAGTACAATCAGATTAAATGGGGCCGTGTCAGGAATCAAAATGACTTGTGGCTGACTCTTTCAAACTGGTATAAAATAATAGGCAATAGCAGATGTAGTAATCCTTGTGATGCCAAATTTTATCCCACTATCACAAATAAGGAAACTGAGACTTAATATTCCTATAAATATTGAGCTTTGTTCTGAGATGCATTTATTGGAAAATTGTTTGATTCAGGTCTTGCTTTTATAATTGTGTAGGCATTTCCAGAGACGTCTCAGTCTAATGCTAATTATTCCCCACCTTCTTAAATACTTTAGCAATAACCCACGATTATGATTTTTTTTTTTTACTAGTTTAACGGGCACAGATACTATTCCTGGCCCCATGTCAGATGAACACTATTCCCTCTCATTCTTTTAGGTAGGGTTCTCCCTCGTCACAGGTAGATTTTTCTTCTGTGTAAACTAGTGAATACTCTGTGTAGTATATTACTCAAGGCAGCCTATGTAGATCACAAGTGTAATCTCTCTCTGTAATTCTGTTTGCACACTTCAGCTGTAATTGTCTCCTGGACTTGCAGCAATACATTTCAAACCAGGAGTCTGCGGGGCTCATGCTGGGTTTCCCATTCCTATATCACAACCAAGCAACTTTCTCGTGACAATGAGCTGGAACTCTAAAAGGGCTAACTAACCTCCTTTGTTTCCCACTTTCTAGCGATAACTCTATTTTGTTGCCTGATGTCCAATATTTTGTCTTTTTTTGCCCTGCTATTTTATATTGTTATTTTTGTTTCATTCAGGTAAAGATTATTGCCAGAAACAAAGGGTGGTAAGGAATGAAAACCAGAACTTTTACCCAATTATCTGTAATCACAGTGAATAATTATAAACTAATCTCTTGGATTTACATATCGATCAATAATAATAAAATCTTCAAATATAGGCAATCTTGGAAGAGTCTGAGACTTTTAATTATATCATCAATCAACCTAAATAATATTATTTACTGCTTTAAATTATTTTGCAAGAGATGAGGCATAAACATACCCTAAACATTATTTTGGTGCTTCAGAGTCGGGCTAGAACCTACAGCTTTCCCTCCAGAGGAGAAACTTGGTGCTTTATGCCCAGGACTGAGACACAAGGGTGTGGAAGTGTGAGTAGGTGCAGGAACAGCAGCATTTGCTGACAACTGGGCGGTGACTCAAAAATGTCAGAGAGGAGAGAAAGATGTGTAGACTAACCATATGGGACAGTACCACTTGTTTTATCTTTCCCGACTGCTTTTAATAAACCAGGGTCGTCTTTAACATGGGACAAAAGGGATAGTTGAGTTTCCCTTCCGTTCTGTTGAGGGGACCCAAAAGCCCCGTCCTGTTTCTGTCTCAAGGAAATATGATCAGTCTACTCATGGATAGCCAAACAATATTTAACAATGTTTTTAGGTTTGTGAATAATCACATGATTTTCCCCTCAGAGTGTTTAAAACAAAAGTTTCAGAGTCTTTCTCTGCATTTTTCATATTCACCCTACAATCATTAAAAGATCAATTGAGGTATATTACTATTTTAATATAATTTTTTTTGAGTCAATATAGATTTGAATCCCATAACACCAAGCTATAAGAGTTAAGGATGTTCCATTGACAGGAGCTCCGGGAGAAAGTTCTACAGAGAAAAAGTGGAAGCAAAGTAAGGAAATTTTGATTGGTTGTGATTTAAAGCCTAGTTGACCATTTACTATTGGCTGTCCTTAGCAGTTAATGTTCATAACCTTGAGGAATTTTCAGGCTTAGACTTTGGTTTATTACATAGGCCAGCATGGCGCCCTTGTTTAATTAATCTAGCAAACTTTATTTACTTTTAATTACCTTATTTTTTTGTCACATTCTTCCTTGTTGCCTAAGTTTGTCTAAGAAGCACTTTGTTCTGATTTATCCGTGGGAGGAATAGTTCAGGTAATAATTCTTGAGACAAAGAACGATTTAAACTTAACCTAATTTCACTGATATAAATGCAACCCATAATCTATAAAGCCTCAGTATTCAGTAGAATCTGTCAGAAAACAAATCTGGATTTGGTAAAGAAGAGACTTGAGTCAGAGACCCATTGAAAGAGAGGAAAAAGAACTATGATGTAGGCAGAAGGCATAATTAGGTCTTTAAGTGTCTTGAGAATATAGTCATGGGTTATTTAATGATGGGGATATGTTTTGAGAATTGTGTGCTTACATGATTTCATCGCAGTGCCAACGACCTTAGCGTGTGCCCTTTTCTCTGTGGTCTGTGGTTGACTAAACTTCATTAAGCAGTATGTGACTGTATAGAGAATACACAGGTTAGGAAAAAAAAAATATGTATGGAAGTAGTATGAAAGGGTGATGAGATGGGATAGTAGTGGCTCAGAATAGTTCACCCTGAGATTAGCATATTCTCCAGAGTATCTGTAGGCTGGTTCAGGCTCAGGACAGGCGTCAAAGGTCAGGGAACTGGAGCAAGAGGAGAGCTTAACCAGTTTGTCTAAGAAGCATTTTGTTCGGATTCATCCGTGGGAGGAATAGGTCAGGTAACAATCTATGAGGCAAAGAATGCAAATTTGCAGGATTTGTACCTAGTCTCCTGTGGGTAAACAAGAGGATTTTGTCAGTCTTATCTAATCATTTAGGAAAGGGTGTTTTTGTTTTTCAGTAATCGCTCTTGTTTTGCTAGAACACAAAAGAATGGAGTTCATTTAAGCTTCTGTGTTTCCAGGAGCACGAGGCTCAGGAAAAATTCAACCTTATCAAATTTCAGTTTGTTATGTTATTAAAAATTTGTTTAAAACTAAGATAAGAATTAGGGGATAAAGAATCATGAATTTGCTCACCAGCCTTTGTAAGGGCTTTTCTGCTGACTGAAGTTTCCTATTTTCTTCTTTACATAAACGACACAAAAATGCATTTGCTACAGCTTTTCAGGAGCACACTTTGGAAGTATTTTAGGCAGATTTATTGCATGCATGGTCTTAGCAGTGATTTCTTCCTCAAAGAGCTGAGCCTGGGTTTCCAGTTAGAACATGCTTATTATATAGGCAGAGCAAAGGATGGAAGAGAGGGATGTAAATTAGGGGAATGGGTTTCAAGTGCTGGAGTTCTTTGCCTGATGGCTACATTCCAGCAGGCTCAGGTTACAGGAAGTGTCAAGACTTTGCTTCAAAGTTGCTGGAAGCAGTAAGCAGGCCACCCCCCCCCCCCCCCCACACACACATTGTCTAAGACATCAGCTTTTGTCTTTAAGTAATTTAAAGATATTTAACAAGCAATCGCAGAGGAGTCTTTTAGATTATTGCTTTATTTTCTAGTTTTGTTGTTTTCTTGCTTTTGACAATTGCAAAATCAGTTTGTTTTTTGTTCTTCTCATTGTCGTTATTTAACAACTTACCTTTCTAATATAACCACCATAGATACTACCACTTTTCTTGTTTACACTTGTAAAACATAAGTAAGCATTGAATTGCTTGTTTTAGGAAGAACCTATATAGGAAAGGTGCTAAAATTGCATCATTCAAGCAAGTATTAAGTAAACTGATAGCATTTAATTATTTGAAGTCTAGCCTTTGTTCTTAACTTCTAGGAGGTAGCCACTAAGCCCTGGGAATGTCCTGCCTGATAAGAGGGTGCTTGTTTACCTGGGGACCTGGGGTCATGAGAGATAGTTTGTGATAATTTTGTGATTTGTGATGTGATCTTGGAACATGTGGTTAATCTCTAAGGGTTGGAGACTCAGGTCATCTATGCCTTGGTTAACCAAGTCAATGCAACCAAACCTGAGTAAAAAACTCTGAAAACCAAGGCTTGGTGATTTCCTAGTTGGCAGTATTTATGCATATGGCTTTGCATTATTACTAAAAATTCTTCTTCACTGATTTCTCTGGGATATGAGTACTGAAAGATTGTTCCTGAAACTTTCCTAGAACCTGTCTTATGTGCTTCTTTTCTTGATGGATTCGAATCCACAGTCTTTTAGTATAATAAACCTTAACCATGAACCATAGTTCTTTATGAATTCTGTGAGACTTTTTAAGAAATGAGTTATAATACATTGTCATAGGGATTCCTAATCTTTGTACTTTCTAATAAATTCAACATAAGAATTACCACTCACATAAAGTACACTCAAAAGTTGTTTTGAATTGGATGTTTTAAAAAGGTTCTATATATTGGTGTGTTCTGGTGGAACAGCAGTTAAGTCTATTGCCTCTTACATACCCCTGGGTTTGAATCCCAGGTCTGAGGATAAACAACCAGTATAAACAACTAAATGGAAATACAATGAAATGAAAATGTGCAAAACGAAAAACGTTCCACATTGCAAGTTGTTAAAGATATATAAGCAAACAATTATTAAATAAATTGGTAACATATAATTGTTTGAAAATATGGTTACATTAATAGGTTTAATTACCTGAATGGATAACATAGAAACAAAATAATAACCAATGAAACCAGAGAGCATCATGTAGCAAGAAATTTTGGCTTGGTGTGGGCATTAAAAGTGTCACCCTTTACACTCAAATAACTGCAAATTAGACATAAACTTTTATGGATTAATAAAGAGACTCAGAGAGGTGAAGTTTTTTCTCTAAAGACACTTACATAGTAAAAGACTAAGCAGAAATTAAATTCCAGACCTGGCACACTAACAGACTCCAAAAGAAGAAATAAAGACTTCGTACAACGTGGATCCATGGGGCCTACATTACTGTCAAAGTAATTCTAGAAATCACTGGTGTCCGGTTAACAAGACCAGTATGTGCTGGTTGAAGGTACCACTTCTCTTTCATTTAGATGGGATAAAGCTGGGGAAGATATTCTGAGAGATTCTCAATGAACACTTATTAAAATAAGGATAGGATAAAAGCTAAGGTGATTAGTTAGAAAAGACAGGATTTCTGCATCCCAAATGACAAAACCTAGGTTTAGGGATGAACAGGAAACAAGATGAATGATTCAGGAAATAGAGGGAGGAGGTCTGACAGTTCATAGACTTGCTAACCGATTTCTTCCACTTGCTGTTCTTCCCAACTGACCTAGCCTACCAATAAATAGTCACATCAATAGTCTCACACAAATAACTTTATCTTCAAAGAGAAGAAAGGTTGATTGAATAGACCGCCAGTCTTCCATTTCATGAGCAAC
Organism: Solenodon paradoxus; assembly: GCA_004363575.1. Lineage (NCBI taxonomy): Eukaryota > Metazoa > Chordata > Mammalia > Eulipotyphla > Solenodontidae > Solenodon > Solenodon paradoxus. Next base: position 81,089 of record RJWH01000057.1, read on the forward strand.
GTGATCTCCAGGGCAAAGAGTATTGGCTTTATGTTTAGTAGAGATTAATCTTAACTCAGTCTCTGGCTTACCTGTCTGCGCTCTTTAGGTAAGTTACTCTTCTGGCAAGTTATTTTTAAATGTTTAGATTTTATTTGGGGTCTCTTCTCTTGTCTATAGCATTGTCTGTTTGCCATCATTATGACACCTTCACACTTCTATTACTGACCCACTGGCTATTTTCCTGGCTGAGTTGTAAACAGCTTTTGTACTTTTTTTTTTTTAGGTCTAGTATTTTTTTTTTTTTTTTTTTTTTTTTTTTTTTTTTTTTTTTTTTTTTTTTTTTTTTTTTTTTTTTTTTTTTTTTTTTTTTTTTTTTTTTTTTTTTTTTTTTTTTTTTTTTTTTTTTTTTTTTTTTTTTTTTTTTTTTTTTTTTTTATGACTTTGTGTTTATGGAGTCTGGCACAAAAAAGATACATGATACATTATTAGAGAATAAGTAACAAAATACATTTAAAAAGTACCTTTGCTTCTTTGAGGCTGCTTTTCTTTGTCAACTTATTCACTAAATAAATGTCCCTTAAGCTAGTTCTCTAGCCAAGATGTGAAGGTTAAAGAGTTAGAGAGAGAGAGAGAGAGAGAGAGAGAGAGAGAGAGAGTCAGCTCTTAAGAAATACACCATTTTTGTTCAAGAGGAAAATGTAGCATTATCAAATTGTGAAACACATGGGATGACATTTTTATACCTACTTAACTGGGAAGATGGGAATTTGAATGTATCCCTCCTGACCTCATAATACAACTGTGATCAAACTCTGGGTTCTTTCCTGAGCTGAGCATTGACCAGGTCTAAAGGATGTAAGTAAGGACTTTGGATCCAGGGGTGAGGGAGAGAAGCTGGTAGAGAACTTGCCTCCTCTGTGTTGGAGGAGAGTTTGGAGACAGCTGGCAGTATCTGGGGTCAGTATCTGGGACAAATGGAGAGCAGAGATTTGAGAATTCTCAGGGAATGGGAATTTGCCTTCCCAGTTGGGTATTCATGAAATGACAGCAGATTTCTCTGATTCCCCAGGCTCTGTGAGATGGCTGAGCAGACTAGGGAGGAGACTGCAGATTTCACATGTATAAGTGAGCTTCAGAGTTCATTTGAAAGAGAAACTGATGCACATTTGAAAGAAGTCAACTATTGGTTTAGTAAAATATCTAGGATCTATAAATTGCTCTGTATTGACAAAGGAATAAAATGTTAAATCTTTTACTGCTAGTTGTAAATTTTAAGTTCTAGAACTCAGGAACTGAAATTCTCCTAACTATGGTAGAACAGATTTTCATAGTCATACGTTGGCACATCTGGAAATATTTCAGGACTCCAGGAATAGAAGAAAAATCTTAAAGGGTCAGAGAGTGAGAAAAAAAAGGTTACTTGATTTCCTTTGAAAGGGGTTTATATGACTTTTTCAGTTGTTTTTAATAAAACTCAGTTATTTAAATTTATTCTACAATATAAAAATATACTTGATTCATTATAAGAATAATGAATACATAATGTGGCTATTTGAATTAAGTATTAATTCTAAATATAAGGGGTTTGTTAGTGTGTATATGTGCTTGTTACTAAAATGAATTCAAACCACCAAAGTCACAGACTAATGTTCTACTTTACAATGACATTTAATCAATGACATTAATTGAAAATTTATATAAAATAGACTTTGGTTAGATAGCATTCCACCTCTTTTGGTATATAATACACATATAAAAAGAATTTAAACATAAGCATATTTATACAAAGAGATAACATTGCAATATAAGTCTCCTTTAAAGTAAAAACATTACTAAAGACAATCATATTATTGCTTCGCTTTCATACATTTCATTCATTTTTCTTATCTAAATTTCCTACATAGATTTTGTTTCATTAACTTCAGTTTGATAACCTTTGGGATTGATGATGGGACTTATGGGATTGATGAAGTATCTACATTAAAAAAGTGACATGATTAGAAATGACATGATTGCATTCTTTATAAAACTACCTCTACCAGGAAAAAAACACAAGAATCCATTTTACCATGCTTTATGAGGTACATTCTTTCAACTAAAGAATATCGAGACAGCATCAAACTAAAACATTTTTACCCTGCACATTTGGAGCTCAGGATTAATCTATTCTGTTTCATATTCGCTTTGGGTGCTGCTTTTTGTTTATCTAGGTTCCAAATAATGAGTAAAGGAAGCTGAAGGACAATGAAGGTATTTAGACTTCAGGTTCCAACTGGTTGTGGCTGCCATGGTCCTGGAACTGATTGTCAAGTTCTCTCCACCTTGGAACCTTTTTAAAAAAAAAACAAGATTATAGTTTCTCTCACTGAGTCTATCAGAGATTAGTATTGAAACAAAAGTATTTTCTACAATTATTTTTCAAGCTTGGAAAGAACTGGTAATAAAAATTGTTTTGAGTTGGGGAAAAAAAATCAAAGAACAAAAATAATCATCCTACTCACTTTGACTACAGTCTTTCTCAAACCTGTTTTTTCCCCTGGAAATTCTACTGAACACACATGAATCTAGCATTTTTAAGCTTTGCAGAAAATCATTTGGGGAATATCACTGGATAAAGAGGTATAAACTGGAGGACAGAAAGAGGTTGATGTCCTGTTATTCATAACACCTCTTGTATGCTCACTGAAATTCTTCAAACTTTCATGTTCTACCTGCTTGTGTCTATTTTTATTTATGGTATACAATATCACAGCAGTGCCCATGATTTCTGATCTTTTTATGAGTAGCTTTATTATTTTGTTAATGGCTCTCAGAAGAGTGTAAGGTATTTGCCAGTTAAATTTTCTTTTTTTCTTAACCTAGGTCCTGTTTTGGAAAATACTATACCTTCTGATTTTATCTGTCTGGACACATAGCCTTAATTTCTCTCTACAAATAGTGATTTCACCCAATTTTGTCACAAGGATGCCACACAGACATCTAGGCTTGAGGTGAGCAAGACTTTCACTAGTAGCTTCATCATTTACATCCTTATTGAAAACGGTGTACTGTACCTCCCAATAAACAGAATCATCGTAGCAGTTCTGGTCTGGTGGTTGTCCCCAGAGAGGTAGCTTTAGGATTAAACCTGTGAAGGACCAGGGAAAGTAAGTCATGTTATGTGGTTGAAGAGGAAAATCTATGTACATAGTAATTAAGTTGCTGCTATAAAAGTATCCCGAGTGTACATGATGACAGATTAGAACATTTTTTAAGGTACTAATGAATATGCTCATTAGTAATCTATTATGCTGAGAGCATGAGATACGGGGAGGTGTTTAATTTTTATACTCACCTGTGATCAGCCCTCCAGCAACCGCTGTTCCAATGGAAGAACCCAGTGCTGCTGCTTGCATGGCCACGTTAGACCTAGAAACACAGAAGGTAAGAATCCTGTTTTGCATGATTTTTGGCAGGATGCGCGTCTCCGGAGGGTGTGGAAGCCTGCCATCTTCAGGCCAGAGTGCAGCATTACACATTAGCGAACATAACTGCTACCATTTTTCATTTCAATATATTTGTTTTCTTTGAAATATTTGAGCAATGTTAAGAAAATTCTCATAAACACTTAAGAACTATATTTTTCTTCAGGAATGATAAAAAAAATCTTCCTTAGAAAAGTTTTATTGATTTCTTTAAAAAAACATTAATAAAATAGTAAATAGTAGTGGTGCAGGGTTCTGCTCCCCCATCGGATTCAGTCAACAAATATTGACTGAATACTCACTCTGTGCTGGTTTATCTTCTAGGATCTGATGCTAGAGTAATGTACAAAACAAACATAAACTTCCATCTCTACCTACCCCATCCCCAAAGAAGCAATTGTGATACAATTAAAAAATCCATCAGGTCAGAAAAGCCAATTCTAGTGTATATTATAGAGACTACTCATTTATGATATTAAAAATGCCTTTATAGGTAATCTGAGTAGTTACCTTGAGATGAGTGAAAAAGAGCTTATAGTTTTGAGAGTGGAAGAATGTGATAAATTATTGAATGGATAAGAGTGTTAACATGAGTGACAAATCAACAAGGGATGTGGGAGTCTCTTTAGTACAATGTCTCACTCTTAGAAAGAAATTAATAAATAGTTGTTGAAAGGTTGAATGAGTTATTTCAGGAAAGAAAATAACTGAAAATGGAGACTGTTGGCGTTTCCGCCTCATCATCCAAAAGAAAGAAATCATTGTAATTGGACTTCTTTTTTTTTTTTTCCCTTTATTTGAAGGGTTTACTTCGTTATGCCCTATAAAAATTATACAGGCAGCACATGATTAACGGAAAAATATCAGAAAGCACAAATTAAGAAAAAGAAAGAAAAAAGTTAATTCTCTCAAATCCTGCTAATAGAAAATAACAAAATATCAACATGTATTTAAAAATGCAACTGTGTTATAATAGTGTTGTACCCATCAAATCTTATTTTTTTAAATTTTATTGAAGGAACATGTCATCAAAACAGTATATAGGCTTATGGTATGCCTTATCATAAATCATTACCTGTGTATAATACGTAAGTTCATCACCAAGAGTCCAATTATCCATTAAATCTAAAGTGTCTTATGTGAGTAAATGTAGATCTGGATTATAATCTCAATAGCTACATAGAGTTACACTGTACAACTTTCTTGAATTTAGTTTTAGAGCCTGGATATTTAAGTTGCTTTAAGAGTTTCCTACTTTTGAAAAGGCTGTGAGAACACATTCTCTTAGGAACATATTTTGTGAGCTTGTCTAATAATTTCTCCAAAATAAAGTCTATCTAGTAATGACATTATTTGTAAAAATTTATATGACTCTTATGAGCTTTTCTAAATAGTAAATTATATAATTCATGTCCCTATTTTCCTACTTCAGCCACCATTCAGTAATATTATTTATTTATTCCTTATTCATTTGGCAACTGAAAAACTGGTAACTTGTTTTAATTTTTCTTTCTCTAATATTAGTGAGGCCAACGTACAATTATTCATTTGATTTTCATCTTTTGTAAGCTGTTGATTTTACCAGAATTTGTAAAGACTTTTTATAAGGTATTAAAAGACATTTTTGACCTTAAACCTATATAATGTAATAATGAAATGGTACTTCAATAAAAGTGAGTAAATGCATTTTTGAAAGTATTTCATGATTAAAATAAACTTTAAAACACTGGGCTGAACAAAATTAGCAATCTTTTTCGAGTTAGGACGCCATCATTTGCAAAAATGTTCCTTACGAATATTAACTTCTCTACCTTGCCCTGGTGGTGCAGTGGTGGTGAAGCCAATGGCCTCTGAAGGACAGAACGGAAATCACATGGCCCTGGGTTTGAGTCCTAGATCTGGGGGACAGTGGGGAGGCAGGCGGTGGGGTGGGGGACAGCAAACAACCAATGTAAACAACTAAATGCTAAAAGGAAACAAAATTGAAAAGTGCTTTTTAGTTAAAAAAAGTCACTTTTTCCTTGTCTATGCTTAGCAAGAAAAATGATTTGCATTTTAGTATTCTGAATAAACATATGTGGATAAGCAGTCTTGGCTCTTTGACAAAATATTTTATGTTGTGTATGAGAAGGGTGAGTTTTACCCATGTATTGGGCTTGCCCCTACCATCTTCTCCAAGTAAATTGAGATGTTGCTAAACCTGCCTATCTAAGAACTATACTCTCAAACATGAAACCTACTAAAAATCTGGCCACCAAGGGAGACTCAGCCTGTGAGAGCCAGACAGACTTGTTTTATTGCTTCCATGGAGCTAGCCTAGGCATGATGCTCCACTTCTTAAGAGTGTTTGCAGACTGTTTATATACACTGTAACACTAAGGAGTTGAGCTCATTGACTCTTGTTTTTATCAAGAATCTTGATTAGCATTAAAATATGTTAGTGTTTTGGAGCAATGGTTGGGTCAGTTACCTCCAAAAGAACCCTGATTCGCCTGCCTCTGGGTTCAAGTCCCAGGTCCAGGGAGAGAGCAGCCAGTGTAAACAACTAAATAAGAATGAAATTAAAGTGCTTCTTCCTCCTCTTTTCTTTCCTGCCTGCCTTCTTGCCTTCATTCCTGCCTGCACCTTTCCTTTAATATTTAACAGAAGAGGAAACTGAGAATCAGAAAGGTTGAATAACTTGTAAAAGTCATATAACTATTTAGTAGCCAAGTTGGAGTCATACTTATCTTCCTAGTCTTCCTGATTCCTCAGATCCAGCTACCTTCTATGTTATCTAACACGTTCCTTTTTGCATGAATTAGATGGAAAAGACTGCTCAGCTCATCAGTTATATCATCCTTCCTCTGTTTTGGAGGAACCAAGAAAGAGTCAGATCACTATACTCTGTTTGCGATAATGGAATTGCCATTAGTAGGAGACATTACTTACGTCAGAACTTTAAATTAACACTGCTTACTAGAAAAAGAGAAGGAAACAATGTCATTGGTTAAGACACATCTTCTAACACAATTCTGTTCTCAGTTGCATTTTTGACTTCAACAAGGACATGACTTAGACACCGTGGACTGGACTGTTAAAGCTATCATCGCTGGATTTTTTTCAAAGAGAGAAAACAGCATAGGAACTTGGGGGTTGGGGGCAGGAAAGCCCATTCTTTCACTCACTTTTCAGACGCTCCCATGGCCATGGCCACTATGCCTGCAAGGCCACCAACCACACCAGGTAAGCCGTGCAGGTTGTGGACTCCACATGTATCTTGGATTCTTAGTTTAGTTGCAAAAAGTGGCTAAAATTATAAAAAAAAAAAAAAAAGGATGGTATATATTTTTTAAGCTATACAGAGCTCTATCATTAAAGAAAAGGCAGGCAAGTTTTAGCTACAGTCTAGTTCTTGATCCATGTCTAAACCCACTTAAGCCAAAAGATTCGAATACAATGGAGGGAAAAATTGCCCATTTCAGTCTTTAGCAGATGGATGTGAAGGTGAATGACTTCAAATTCTACTCCTTCTTACGTACTGATGACATCTTAAGTCCCTTTTAAAAAATGATCTTACAGAGGGGCAGAGAGGCGCGTACTGGTGGCTTAACAGTTAAGCCCACCTGGCTCAGTTCGCATGCACCCCATGGCGTAGGGGTGAAGGTTGGGTGGAATCAAATGAAAAACTAAATAAATTAAAGAAATGCTTCTTCTTCCTTTCTCTTGCTGTCTGCCTATCTCTGCTCAGCTTCATTTCCTACTTGTACCTTTCCTCGAAAAACAAAACAAAACAAAAACGCAAAAACAAAAATAAACGGGCGGGCGCAGAGTCCTCCTTAATTATGCAACACACATGATAATAACACAAGCTTCAATGGAGCTGCCCCACAGGAATTTCACATTCATTTCATACTAAATTATAAATAGCTGGTAGCACATTATTTCCTGCTACACAAAAGAAGTCAGGAAAGGGTAGAGACCAACAGGCCACCCACTGAGATGTGAGTGGTATTTCTGACAGGAAGCAAATGACATCAAACCAGGATTAACGCTTGCAAAAGGAATTTCCCCAGCTTTTCTCTGCTAGCGGGAGGAGAGAAGGCGAAGAAGCAGATTCCGTTTGACTTAGAGGTCTATAAATGTACTTACAGTCAGGAACTTGAACCCAAACACGGAGACCACCGCTGCAATGCCTCCGATGAGCATAGAACAGTACGGGTTAATTGCCATATCGGCACAAGTTCCCACAGCCACTCCTCCAGCAAGGGTTGCATTCTGAATGTGAACCTGTGTGGGGACAGAAACATGAACGAGGTGGGCTGAATGTGACATGTTTCAGAAGGACTGAAGGCATCTGGAGATTAGTGACCCCGTGGCGTCCTCTTCCATTGAAAGGGCTACAGTTTCATTTTTTAAGAGAGACCTTTGGGTGTGCCCAAGTGGCCTAGGGGATAAGTCTCCACTTCTGCCTGGTATAGTCCATGTATATCCTAAAAACGCAAATTGGTGACCCAGGGCTGGAATGACAAGCAAGATGAACAAGGAAATAAATAAAAAAATGTTTCTTCTTCTCTCTTCCTGCTTGTCTGCCTATTCACCTTCATTCCTGGAGCTTTCCTTTAAAAAATCAAAAGCAAAAATAAAACAGAACACAAACTGAGAGAGTCCTTTGTAATTACAGAAATCCTTTCTTCCAAGCAATTGATATTTCATGTACCTTTTGGGCCAAGGATCATTAGCACTTGAATGACTGATCTAGTGAATCCAGCAGTAGAAGGGACACGAGAAAATCTAATGAAGTAGAAGGCTGGGAATGTAGAAAGCAATTGTTCTATGATCTCCCGTTTATGCAGTTTTAGAATACAAGGTAGTTATTAGCAACCAAAAGATGCTTATGGCTGCTGGGTACTTTGTAGAATGTGTGATATTCAAACATTCAAAGAGATAATGTAGAGACACTGAAATGTATTCATAACATGTAAAAATACACTATGCTAACTATTCTGCCCAATACTTTTAAGAAGAACCGCTAGGCTATATATGTCCGAATTTTTCTTTTCATTTTTTATCTCATGAAGAAATTTATAGACAATTCAAATACATTTTCGCAGCGGTGCTTAAAAGTCACCTTTTTCTCTCTTGTGTTAGAAGAGTGTCTTATCTGAGGATTACTCCTATTCATGATCCTACATTGCATTTAATCGTTCCTTCTTCCAGAGTAAAACTTGCAGTTAGGAAAACAGAATTAACTTTTACCCTTCCTCCCACTTTCTTTTTCAACTCTTGACAAATCCTTTTCTAAGAAAGATTTTCTGAGATTAAAGACAATTCTAGCATTAAATAAATGTGCCTCATTTTTAAAAATTTGCATGACTTTTCTATGAGACTTTAAATTCCTTGAGAAAACTTATTTTTTAAAAGAGATGAGGAAGAATTTTTTTCTTTAACACTGTGTATGCAAGCAAGAATGAAGGCTAGTAGTTAGGTAGGCGGAAGACAGAGTCGGATGAAGCACTTTACTTGTGTTTGATTTTAGTTATTCATCTTGGTCGTTTCCCCTGACCCTGGGACATGAACCCTGGTCCTTGGAATGTATGTGAAATATGCTGGTAAAGGCAGAAGACCAAACCACTACTCCATTAGGTGTGTCGTCTTCTCCTCCTCCTCCTCCTCCTCCTCCTCCTCCTCCTCCTCCCTTCCTCCCCCCACCCCCTCCTCCCCCCACTTTTTCTTCCCTTTCCTTCCCCTTCCCCTTTCTCCTCCTTCTCTTCCTCCTCCTCCTCCTCCTCCTTTCTTCTTCTTCCTCTTCCTCTTCTTCTTCTTCTTTTTCTTTTTTAATGGAATGAAGAGAGAAGGAAGGAAGAAACATCTTTCTTTTTTTTTTTCACCCCAGCCCTAGGTTGCAAAACTTTGTCCTTGGACTTACATAATACACAGGCTAGTGACTCAGCCACCAGTCACAAGGGTACTCAGAGAAAACATTTTAATTTGCCAAAATTTGGTGACCAAATGAATGAATGAATGCTTGGTGTATTCTAACTAGTGTCCTAGGTTGGTGATTTGGTCTGGCAGGTCAGCAGTGATGTACTGGTCCAAGCAACTATCAGTGTTGCTAATGAAATTTGGATGGAGGGTTATAGGGCACTTACCATATCCAGCTTGCCTCGGTGTTCAGTAAGGCTGGAGACGGCAAAAGCTGTGAGCACGCAGGCAGCAAGAGAGAAGTAGGTGTTTATGATGGCCATGTACTGTTTGTCTGCAGTTTCAGCAATGGCCGAGTTAAAGCTGGGCCAGAACATCCAGAGGAAAAGAGTCCCTGCAGTAAAACCACAACAGGGGTATCAGTTCCGAATATGGAAGAGAGTCCAGGAGAGGAAGTTAGCTTTGGGTATTCATTGTCTCCACTTTTAGTGTTATTTGAAGAGTTAGGGGAAAGTAACATTGAGCCCACATCAACGAAAGCAGTTTTCAGATGTTCCTTCTTGAAAATCTTTGCTTCTACATTGGAGTTACTCTTCCCATGGGGTTAACTGACCAAGTAGACAGGAATCCGTCAAGTTCATCTCTACTCACCAATCATCGCGAACAAGTCTGAGTGGTACACAGACTCCTGGTTTTCATGGCCCCTTCTCAGGCCAGGTCTGTATAAGATGCCTGCCACGGCCAAGCCAAAGTAGGCCCCGAAGGCGTGAATGGTCATTGATGCTCCAACATCATCTGCCTGAGGGCAAATCACTCATGTTAACAGAGCTGCAACTGAATCTCTTAAAGGAACAAAGTCAAAGAAAGGACAGCTTCTTGAGTTAAAGAATAGAGCAGCAAATTAAGAGAGGGAAAGATGTCAGAGAACAGGGAATAACACAAGATAGTGAAATAGAAAAAAATACAGGCTTTGGAAGCCACCAAGAACAGCCTTGATTTAGAATTCCCTTGCAATGTGACTTTAGAAAAAATATTATGCTCCTCAGAATCTCAAGTTTTGCAAAAAATGGGAAAATACTACCCAGATAACGTAGTAATGGTGAGACCATATTTGTAAAAGCCAGGTTCTTAGTGGCACTGCATCTATTTTACATGTCTTCTCTAGGTTATGGAGATTTTCTGTGAGACATGAATGACACTTGATATGAAACAAAAATGACATTTGCGTTTACTTGAAGTTAAAGCTCAATTGCAACTCAAAAACGTGATGCTTTAAAAAGCTGGTGTCCTTCCCTTATTTTTTCACTTTGTTATATGATGATATCTGAGATCCAATATTTATTTGAAGAACTATATTTTAGGTCCTCTAGGACATTGTGGGTTTGATCTAGTTATTTCCTAGAGAGAAAAGTGACTGTGGAGCCCAAGACGTTATTCTGTATTTACCAAGGCAGGAAAGTGATACAAATGTATTAATTTAGATTAGTAAATATTATACATATTTAATTTTTTCATGTTTGAATAACTCGTGTATTTTTAGGTCCAGCTTAATTGTCATTTACTGATAAAGTTCTTTCTTGATTCCACAATCTGAATTAGATCTTCCACTTGCACTCTCCCAAAGCTCCCTCTAGATATTTTTCATAGCATGCATTGCAATTGATAATAATACTTGTGAGTGTGTGTGTGTATGCACACGTGCACATATGTGGTTGAGTAAATGCATGATTATTTATGTCCGTCTCTCCAACGAGATTCAAATTCTATAAAGAAATGGATCATAACTATTTTATTTGTCACTAATTCACCAGAACATGATATCTAGAGAGTTGTCAAAAATATTTTCTATTGCCTTAAATGTTCAGTAGAAGCCTATATGTTACCAGAAATATGTTATTCTTGGATGAATCAATGAGATTTTCATGGAAGAGAATACATTTGAACTAGGTTGTTAACAAAAGTCTAAGAAAGGATTCATCTCCTAGTAGTTGAAATAAGAACTGATCATTGATCAAAAATATAATGTAATAAAAAGAGGTATGGAGTTAGAAAAAATTGGTTTGAGTTCAGATTCAAGCAAGTCATTTAGTATCTCTGATCATCTTTTTTTTTTTTTGTATATAAATAGTAACAACAGTACTTATCTTTCAGGGTTGTAATGGTGATGAAATGAGATAATGTTTATAAAACTGCTCATTTAAAACAGGCACTCAAATGATGTCATTACTATTTACTGTGGCATCTCTTTCACCCTTTTGTCCTGTGTTGAGTGGGCATCCGTTATGTGCCGTGACCAGAACTGATGTCCAAAGCTAGGTGAGCATAAATCTTCTAACCCTTACCTTAAATATCTCAACAACCAGATATTCATTGCCAGCAAAGACTGCAATTTCTATAATTGTCATGATCAGCATTTGGATTGGACTTGTTTTCCCCAGGACAGCTCCAAAAGAAATCAGAACTGTGGCTGTACTGAAGTCTGCATTTATCATGCTGTGGGAAAAAGAAAAAATATATTGAAAAATAATGCACACCCCATGTAAAAATGAGTTGTAATGAACTACAGCACCACTTATCCAGAGTGCAAGGCCCCGGGTGTTTCTCCATGTCCTTCTTTTGTCCACGCCTGCTTACCTGCTTCCTTACCTCAACTCCCTCCCATTCACCACACACTCTGTAGATGTTCTAATATTTCCTTTATTCCTATATGTTCTTTATCTCATTTAGAGTTTTGCTTTATTTTTACTGATCTGATAAATAATGTAAAAAAACAGTCTTAGAAAAATAACAAATGGAGGGTTTTTGTTCTTTGTTGCTGAGCTGGAAGAAATAATAGTTTTATGGAAGGTGGTTTCCTATACCCTTTAAGTCAAACCAGAGCGGAGATAGGCATGAATGTGCGATCTGGCTCAGCAGAACTAGGCATTGATGTAGATCTTTGGATTCCCACAATCATCTGTTGTCAAAGAGAGACAACTTGCCAGCCAGTTCAGACCCCTAGCAGAGAAACAGTTGTTCTCTAAGCACACAGTACTTGGGAAAAAAAAAGATGCTTACTTTTTTATTCCAACATGAATTTTCTGCCCCTGGCTGTGCAGGATTCCCTGTACAATAGTGCCCCACTGGAGGCCCAGAGCAGCAATGAATAGGTTGATGCCCACACTGCTGAAGCCATATTTCTTTAGAAAGGTCATGAGGAAGCCAAACCCAACAAATATCATTACATGCACATCTTGGAATACTGGAAAAGAGAAGAAGGGGAAAAAAAATCTGCATTACGGGGAGCATTAAGAAAGGATTCCATCATAGTTTATTTCATTTATTAAATATTACATCTTTTTCATAAAGCACTGCCAAGGGAGAACTTTAACTGGGCAGCAAAAGGCTGGTCTCCTGTGCAAGCCTGGCTACTTAGCAAACATAAAAACTTCAGCAAATTATTCAGTGCTTGAGTCTTAGCACATTCCAGTGTGTTTTCAACTGCTCCCTGAAGAGTTAGTCATAACTTTGCACCCAAGGAGACCTTTGTAAAGCACAGTAATATTTCCTTTTTCTTGCACATTGCTTTTTATTCCTCAGCTTTGGCGTTCATCACAGGTATTAGCATGGATCAATCACACTGTAGCAGTTACTTAGTCAATGAGGTGTCCATCTCTTGCAAAGATCATGAGTTTCCCGAAGAAGGGAAACTCCTCTGCTCCCCAGAATTTGGTTTAAAAACGTGCATACAGTGAAAGAGACAATAATTATGAAATGAATGAGCTACGGTTTCCATTTATCACGTGTATAATAGTACGAGTTCTAGATATTTTACCAGTCATTATTGGAGTTAAATGAGATAAGCTCTTAGCACTTTCTAAGCAATGAAGCACCAGAAAAATATAAGGAAGATTGGATCCTCTTGAGGAAAAATATATACATGGTGATGGAAGACATAATTTCAGGTTGCCCAGTTCTATCAGATGATTGTGTAGCCTTGGGCACATCCCTTATTCTCTGTGAGCTTTAATATTATCATCTTTAGCATTGAAAAGTCTCTGTTTCACAGTTACTCTGAATGGGTTAGCCTTAGCCGACAGACTATGCGGTGAGGCATAATATGTAACAAACATGATTAAAGGCAAGAGAATGAAAACAGAATTTTTCCTCAGTAAATTTGCAGCTTAGTTTATATGACAGATATCTGGCTGAACCAGATGAAATCAACATTTTTGCATTTAAATTGCATAAAATAAAAATATTCCAACTATTGTTTTGGCACTTTATTATGGTTAAATTTAAGAGATACAATAAGTTAACTGAGATAAACGGGAACAAATACAAAACCAGAGAGAAAAAACAAAACATTCAAATGTTGAATTAATATCAAGCATTGTGGACAGAGGCTTATGTGGGAACGGTCTGCCATGAAAATATGTCTCAGAGAAAATTGCCAGCAGAGTTCAGTTATTTGTCCAAAGAATGATGTGAGGATTTAAATTCAAGCCCGATGCCACCAATACCTTCATTTATTGAGCATCATGGGAGACTACAGTACCCTAGTCAGTTTGTCTGCTGTGCTGGATCCTGTGATGCACCCCCGTTTCTCCTTGTTCAGACAAAGGACTTACTCTTTCCATTTCTACCAGCTATAGGAAATGTTGACAGATGACAAAACTGAACACTCAACTCTCTGAGAAATGTGTTTATCTTAAGGTCATGGTCCTTCCCCAGGTTAACTGAGATTTTCATTACTTTTCTACACTCAGTGACTGATTCTCATGAGCATCCTCTTTGTCTCAGGAAAGGACTGCAGGAAAGTGGACAATCCCAACGTTAGCAATTCCTATGGTATCACCTGAGACCTTCTCTCTCTGCCAAACCTTTCCACCATATTTGATTCTTAAAGCACTCCTACTTATCTTCCTTTTGGCTAGTAGGTATCTTAGAGTCTGTCTCTGGAAGAACCTATGACAAACAGTAGAACAGAGGGACTAGAAAGGGCACTTTGGCGATGTAGAAGCAAATCTATCTTTTGTGTGAGTACAGCAAATGTAAGAATACAGGGCACAGGAAAATAGACCAGATTTTCATGAGTCCGGCAACCCCATTCTGGCACTGGGCCACCAGACTGTTGTATTGGTCTTTGGTGCTGTTGCGTGAAGTAATGCTAGGAGGTTGAGAAAGAAAAAATAAAAATAAAAAGGGTGGTGGCCAAAAAGAATCCCGTATCAGCAGCTTGAGGGCAATCTCAGAAAGGAGAGTTCTGCAGTCTTTTGTGAGGACTGAAGATTGGCAACAATCTGACTAATATCTGCGCCCTGGGTGTCCACTTTCATCTGATACCCTAAACTGCAGAATTTGGAATTTACCAGAGCTGCTGGTGGCCAACTGTCAGCTAACACTAACCTGCTCGATTTTAGAAATATAGACGATCATATACCTTCATCTTTCTCTATAGATGCATTTGTTCCCTTTAATTTTCAGACAAGTAAACATTTGATTTAGATCACAAGCTAAGTTAGAGTGGAATTCAGGGAATATTC
>RJWH01000057.1:96063-108685 GCA_004363575.1 Solenodon paradoxus
GAGCAGGCAGGATGAGAGAGGAGGAAGAAGCACTTTACTTATTTGTATTTAGTTGTTCACATTGGTTGTTCCCTGCAGCCCTGTCTTGACCCTAGGACCTTGGGATGTATGTGGGACTGATCCCTGGTGTACTAGACTGATAGGCCATCAAGTGCACCCTTTACTGTTTTTCTTTTTGATTCACCAAGTTATTTTCTTAAACATTCCTTAATCCTCCTTAAATTGCTCTTGTTCCTCCTATAACCTAATGATTTTAAGACATGCAGTAACCAACTAATAAAAAGCTTGTTATATCTAATTTTTAATGCATAATATTAGGATTAATAACTCTTCATATTCTGTTCCCATCGCTTCCTTTAATGGAAAAGCAAACACTCTATATGGAGGGTGGAATTTCTTGCATCAACTGTGCTGAAGTATCTTTTAGCTTCTCCACTTGGTCTTGTCACATTTTTCACCACAAGGGGGCTTAAAACCCTCATCTATTGCTGAAGTGTTTTATCAAGCTGTGCAGGCTCCTGACAAATAAATACTGATTCTGTATATTCAAACGTATGGGTGAAAAGTTTATAACCAGTTAGGGTTATGTATGATCTTCTCTCCTGCTCTAAGAATTCATGCAGGGGCCCTAGGGAGAGGACTATGAGTTTAGTTTTGAGGTGCAAAACTATGCCGTTAAAGGAATACATTATTGTCTTTGTAGCGGAAAAAGGGATTTCTTGAGTGGCTTGACATTTTGAGAAGTTTTCCAATAAGATTAAAGGACTGCCCAAATTTGTATAAATCGGAGACTATCGATAGGAGGTGAGTTTATCCCTCAGAGTAAGTTTGACAATGTCTGCAGACATATTTGTTGCTGCCATTTGAATGTCTCTAGTGCTGCTGCTGAGGAACCCTCATCTAAATAACACTATGCTTTTAAAGATGCCACACAATTTCCCTTTTCTCTAAATCTTTATTTAGACCTCATTGATTTATACTGAAACATAAAAATTGTATATAAAAATGAATACATGTAAAGTATTAGAATTCTGCACTGTGTTCTTCACATTTTAGGTAAGAATCACACTGATAAAAAAAATCTCGTGTTGTGACAGTAATTCTTATTCCATTTGAATTTTTTACCAGCCCTGTGCCCTTGGATGACAAAGGAATCTCCCTGAGTCTGAGTTCTTCCTTTGTAAAATGGGAATAACCTTATCTCAGAAGACTCCAGGAAGGCATAGACTTTTTTTTTTTCTTCACCTTCTTATGTCTCTATTACCAAGTACATGGTAAATACAGAGTAAATATGAAAAATTGGTGCATGCATAGCACTCAGTAAACTTTCATGTTTTAGTATTGGTAAATATTTATAATGCTATTACATTCAGGATCAGTCTTAAGGGGGAGCCACAATATTTAGCCATTTTTGAACAGTCAAATCTATTTCTTATTCACAGGACTCAAGTGGGGGCTCCCAGGTGGGAGGGAGGTAAGAGGGAAGGAAAGAAGGAGGGAACAAGCTGATGGTAAGGGCACTGGAACTCTAGTGGGTGCTGTGTGAAATACACACAGACTGAGGAATGGTTCCAGTATCCTAAAGTGACTATAACAACGTAATAAAAGGAATACTAAAATTATTTTGGACATCAATTTCTTTACCTTTCAGTTGTTGTCATGCTTGAAAAATTCCATTTCATCAGCTGTGCAAAAGAAAGCTCTGTCTACCTATCTATCATCTATATCTCGTTATAATACATAATGTTTATAACTTTGCCATATTTAACAGTACACATAGTGCCTCGTCTTGGGAAGTTTCAACAATTGCTTTGAGCTCTACAGTTTATTTATAATACAAGGAATTAAAATCACTCACCCCGTCATTTTCATCAAGTAAACTCATTATCCCACACAAATATACATTTTTGCCCTTAAAGTTTAATCGAGCTTATTTGGAAACCAGAAATTATTTCGACAAATTTGTTGGAAACTACAATTCATGTAGTCAGAAATAGCATAAATTCCTACCTTGTAAACAATGCTACCCATATAAAGTGGTAGTTAAAGGGCAGACTTGAAGGTAAATACTAGAATTGGAATTTTGCTGGGCTCTTTGATTAAACATTTGACTGAGGAAAATTGCTTAATCTCTTTACATCTAATTTCATCTTAAGTTTTTCTTCTTAGCGTCTCTACCAAAAGTTGCTTTCAGGATTAACAAAATGACAGTGAGTCATATTCCATTCCACGACAAATGAATTATAATTGATCATTTTGTTATCGATTAAAACTTGTGCTATTTTGCTCCTAAGAAATTTGGACTTAAGACTGGAAATGAGAACCTGTCGTACAATTATTATCATCATCACCATCATCAGAGTCATCATCAACATTATCATCACCATCGTCTTTCACTAGCTTAGTAATATTTAATTTGTTTTATCATTTTTGTTTTAGATTACTCCCACACATATCTTGCAACAGGATGCTTAAAATGCAGTTGATTATTCCAACCCACATTCTATCATCAAAAACAAACAAAATGAAGTAGGACTCGCTTTTCCCTTTATTTTCCACATATGTTTGCTGCCTAGAAAGTCTTCTCCATGCCACAACCAACACATCTTTATTTGGCAAACTTCTAGATACTCTTCAAGAGCCAGACCCTCTTCAAAGTGTTTTTAAATATTGCTGAAATCTTATATATATCACTCTTATTTTATTTGTTTGTATGTCTATTTGTTGTTATGCTTATTTTGTTACTCTGTATGCTTGCTTATAATTTATTCAAATAAACTACCAAGTGAGCACTACCCGTTAGGCACTCTTTCAGGAGAAAGTGAATGCAAGTCTGAAGGTAGGTAGGACAAGGTGGCTTGTTCCTGAAAGACCCCAGCAGAAATTGTGGCACCTGGGGCTTTCCAGAAAAATACCCCTATTATGCAGGAATAAAGACTCACTGAGAATTTGTCTATTTCAAACTATCGGGTTCTTATTCAGAAAGATATTACTCGTTTCTTGGGACTCAGTCCCAATTGTTCAGTTCACTCCAGTTATGGATTAGTTGATTTTCTTGTTTTACTTTTTTTTTTTTTTTTTTAATGGTTGAGGGACAGTACGGTGAGTTTAGCCTGTATATATATTTTTTGTTCCTAGTGAGTTCCAGTCTTTTTGAAACTTTGGAGTTGCATTCTAAACCTACCCTTCATAAGAAAATAGTATCTCGAGGGTGAGATCTTCTATCTCCCCTAAATAACTTATTCTTATGTGTTTCTAATATACAAGGAAAAACAATGAAAAGCTATGTACCAGTCACCTAGATTGATCAGTTAATGTTTTTCATATACCATATTTCCATTTTTCTCCCTTTCTTTCTCTTCATATAGATATAATATATTATATATATTCTCTTAAAACATTTGAAAGTAAAGTATTTGTCCCAAACCATATTAGCATGTATCTCTAAGCAAAATGACTTTCTATTAAATACTCACAGTATCATCATCACATCTAAGAAATACAACATTGATTTGTTACCTAATATAAAAATCAATATTCAATTTCAACTGTCACCAAACTATTTTCACAGAATTTTTTTTACCCATTATCCATTTAAGTTTTATACATTTTCTTTGACCTGTGTTTTTAGACTCCTTTAATTTAGAGCAGATCTCCCATATGCTTTTTACTGGTGATATTATTCTGTCTTTTATGCAGACTTTCACAATTTAAATTTGTTTGATGTGTCTCCGTCAGCAAAAATATTACATAGGCTAATGCTGTGTACTTCCCATTGAATCACACCAGATGGCACACAAGTTATTTGTTCTGTTACTGGCAATGGTAAGTTTGATCACTTGGTCAGACTGTTCTGCTAGATTTCTCCATTATCAATGTATATTTTGCCCTGTAAGTGCCAAGTAATCAATGAATTGAATCTTTCTGATTACATATTCTCCAAGAACTGTTCCCCTAATGGTTTTAGCATCCATAGATAAACCTTTCTTGAATCAATGATTACACCTTTAATTTCAAAATTATAAATTTCCGTATCTATTATTCCTTTCATATTAGATGAACTTCCTATGTAAAGAAGAGCTTCTTCCTTCTTCCCATACTCTCCTGTAGGGAATATTTTGATGGACTTAATAAAAACTTTTTTCTTTATTTCAATGTACTATAATCTATTATATCATTATTATTTGTAATTCTTGTATCTTAGATTTGCCTACTTGGTGCTCCTTCAAGCAAGAGTCATTGATTTTTGACATATCCCCAGTATAAGCTATGACTTTTTTGTGCTTGCTTTGCCCTGAACTGGCATCAGCAATTTCTTCAATGAGCCCTTGAGTAGGGAATAATATTTAAAACCAAGATTTTGAGTTCTAGGTATGTCCATTGCTTCCAGGACAAAACTGAGAGTCACGTGCAAAAGAATGAAACTAGGTCATTCTCTAATGCCATAAACAATGAATTCAAAATGAAATAAAGGCTTGGATATCAGGCCTGAAACCATAAAATACATAGAAGAAAATATACATGATAAGCTCCTGGACATCGACCTTTGCAATATTTTTTGGAATTATATCCTAATATCAAGAGAAACAAAAGCAAAAATAAAATGAAATTATATCAAGCTAAAAAGCTTCTGCACAGAGAAAGAAACCTTCGTTAAAAAGAAAAGGCAACCTACTGAATGAGAAAAGATAAATTGCAAATCTTACATCTGACAAGGGGTTAATGTCAAAAAAATATATAAACGACACATACAACTTAACAATCCAATTAAAAAATAGCCAGAGGATCTAAGGGGACATTTTACCAAAGAAACATTACAGATGATCAAAAGACACATGAAAACATTTTCATCCTCACTTATCATTTGGGAAATGCAAATCAAAACCATAACGAGATATCTCACACCTATGAAAATGGTTTTTATCAAGAAGACTAGAAGCAAGTGTGGGCAAGAGTGTAGAGGAAAAAGAATGTTCATATTTTATTTGTTGGTGCAATGTTAATTTTTGTAGCTACTAAGGAAAACAGTTTGGCGATTCCTCATGCAATGAAGACTAGAACTAACATACAATTCAGCTATTTCAATTCTGGATATTTATCTAAAGACTATGAAAATACAAACTTGAAACTATATACATACCTCCATGCTCATTGTTGTATTATTTGAAATAACCAAGAGTTGGAAACAACCTAAGTGCCCATCAGTGTATGAATGGATAAAGAAGATGTGGTACATATCCATGATGGAATGAATACTACTCGACTGTAAAAATGATAAAATCTCGCCAATTGCAACAACCTGCATGGGCTTTGAGGGAATTATGCTAAGTGAAATAAATCAGATGGAGCAAGACAAATTCCCCAAAACTGTATAGATTCATTTATATGTGGCAGATGAAGCAAAACAAGCAAACAAAAATAAACAAAACCTCAAAACTTTAGATTCTGGCAACAGAGTAAGGGTTATCAGAAAGGCAGAGAGCTAGAGGTTAAAGAGGTAGCTATGTGGTGATAGAGTTTTTTTGGTGGTGACACCAAAGTAACACATAGTGTGAGGTATAACGCTGCACACCTGAAACTTGGGCAGTGTCACAAACCAATGTCATTTCAATTCTTTAAAAAGAGAGGAGGCAAAACTGCTTAATTAAATGCAACACACAGGGTTCTATGAGAGGCTGGTATTTTATTGTTTGGTCATAAACTACTGACGGTACATTGATTTGGGCATCACAATAATTCCATACAACACTTTACATGGCAGCAAGCAATTTCCTGGAAATTGTTTACACTGCACAAATTAGTTTCCCTTTTCCTACAAAATAACTAGAAGTACTAAACCTTTGGTAATAAATGAATTGAATGACAGCTGAATAATACAGGAATGTATTCTAACATGTAGATTTCAGAAATCATTGTGCTTAATGCGCTGTTAATAGTGAAATTCATAAGGTGTTTCTCATGTTGTGTGTATTCTTTGCCAGTTTGGCTTTTCCTCTTTATCTCAGAGTTGCAAAGTATTATCTGAAAACATTTGGGGGGAGTTTGGAGACTCTTTCAGAGAGTATGAGAAATTAAAACCATTTTCATGATAATCCTAAATGTATATTTGTACTGCTAACTGTGTTTATTTTCTAATGATGCTGAAAAACGGTGGTGTATGAAACTATTGGCACTTTACATGAACGAATGCCAAATGGTCCTGGTAGGTATTCTTCACCAGCACACACTTACAGGGAAAACCCCCAACAGTTTTACTTACAAAATTCTTGCTAAGGCAGTAAAAATTGTTCATTTTAATTATTGACTTCTCTGTATGAATTAGTATGTTGAAAAGCAACTATACATAAACATCTGCTGAAACTTAATGGTCATCTCAGAAAAAAGGGTACTTTTGTTATTGTTTTGACTGTGAACAGAACAAGAAATTTTTTTTCATTGAAATCCATTTTTACTTGAAAGATCAACATAACCTACTGTTTTTCAGACAGTTGTTATTGATGTTTTGTTTTTCAGACAGTTATTGATGTTTTCTGAAATATGAAGAAAACGAGGCTGTCATTTTAGTAAAAAGACCTGACAGTATTTGTTGCTAGTAATACCTTTTGGGTTTTTAAAAAATAATTTACAGTTTTAGAAAGTTTGTATCTGCTACTAGAGAGCTTATCAGCTCCCTGATACTTTCTAAGGGTGTTCTGGTGAGATTGCTTGTGATAGTAGCAGGTATATAGTATAAAGTAGAGCAGTGTTCAGAAATTCTTCATAACTGTGAATTAATATTTTTCATGTGACCAAAGTACAGTATGACAAGATGCTCAAAGATCAAGATAGATTTGTAGATTTAATGTCACAGAATACAAAAAGATGTGGCTTTAAGGTCCTACAGATATTAAAGCCTGTTTTTGTGGAATCTCTAACAAAATGTTAAGAGTCTTCAGAGGGCATTCTCCTTGAGCGCTCATGTTTTACATCTATCTGCCTGTTAGTGAAGACTAGTGAAGGTCATGGTTAAGTTTCTTCCCTTGTCAAATTATTTGCCTCAGCACAGTGATCAACAATCTGATAGGTGCCACAGAATCCCACAACCACCAAGTACACTTAGTTTCTCAAGTAAGTATCTCTGAAGATATTCATGACACGAAATGTGATGCTCAGGTATACCACACATTCCTTTCATTGTGTCCTGGGATTTGTGCGACCCCCAGGGATGTGTAACTTCATCTTGTCCTCTCCTCTTCAAAAAAGCATAGCAGGGTGCAAGTAAGGGAGAGGAATGAATACAGTTAGATTTGATATAATTTACTTGACATGCAAATTAATCTCCTATATTGCTCAGTTGTGGAAAAAACCTAACTTTTACTACACTGTAGTTGAGAAGCTTTGTAACACATTGTGAGCTTCTCACTTGGGAACTGAACCTTCTGCCTTCTTGAATCCATGTACTTGGCACAGAGCATGGCACTCTGTAGCTGTTGAAAATGTTCGTTGACTTATCTTGAACATTTCTTTAAAAGGAGGGAAAAAGGGCAGGAGTGAAGAAGTGTCTTTACTGGGCTACCCTGTGAAATATTTTAATCAGGATTAATCCAGTTGAATGGAAAGATTAGCACTAGCCAGAATTTTGAGGTCTTGAGAACCACTTTAGAAGAGAGAGCTTTTTTTTTTTTTTTTTTTTAAAGAGAAATGAAAGAATTAGAGAAGGAGCATTTTTAAAGAGGGAAGGAAGAGGAAGAACTTTTATTTACTTGTTTATTTATTTTTAACTGTTCCCTTCCCAACTCCCACACCTAATCCATGTCCACAGGCTTCACACAGTCCCACCCTAGATGTTGGCTCACTGCCTGAGCCTTGGTCAAAGCCAAGCAGATGAAAGAACTTCTAATTGGGTGTAGAATGAGTTATAGACAACATTTTGAAAGAGTAAAGACTGATGAGATTTCACTTTGTTTTCTATTTAATGTCTTCTGGGACCCCACCACCCATGTCATTCCTCTTATGAGTAAGAAAAAATTCATGGTAGAGGGGAGATGTGTTGGCTGTTTGTAAATAAGAAGCTTGTTGGTTTCATACGCAGCGTGTATTGATTGTTAACCATCACTATTAAAAACGTCCTTGTCCCAGAACCCATATGGTTAACACTTTTGTTTCCTTTCGTTCTGTTTAATGTCACTGATTCATATCAGAAAAAATTACTTAGACTATACATTAACTTTTCTTGGTCAGGTTTTGTATTTAAACCACAGAATAATAAAGCAATTTAAGTGATTAATTTTCAGTTATCTCAAAATGGTAAAAGAATGGTACCATTATGGCTGCATAGAAGAGAGAATTAATTATATGATTGTTTAGATATATCCATCTATTTCCCTAATATTGTTTTTTCATTGTTGCAGCATTTTATTATCATCTACGTGTGTTTGTAATACATGCATACAAACACACACATATATGTGCACAGAACTTGGATTTTATCACAAGTCCTGAATTGGAAGTTACCTAAGAGCTTTGACGTTGGAACTTGGAGGATTCAGCCTGGATTATGAAAATTATGAATCTCTTAAGGAAAATGTATTGAAATAACACTAATCTTTGATCATATTTTTGACATTTTTTTCTTGTACTGTGCTGTTTGTTTACATACATAAAAGTCTTAGAATAAAGAGACCATAATTTTAAAAAGCTTTCTGTATTACATGCTTGGTTCTTAATAAAAATACATATTAGATGAATAAATTAAATACACAAAAGAGTTGAACAGAATTCTGTTTTGTTTTGGTGTTCTCTAATTTGAAAATTATAAACTTACTTAATAGGAAATGTCTTAGACATCTATGATGTATAAAAAGAATTAGATTTGAACTCTGAGTATCTGACGTATAGTCCTAATTCAGTCCTTAAGTTGCCATTGTACATTTTGGCTGAGTCCTGAGGAGATCAAGTTCATAATTTCTACATGAGAATAGTCTCCATTATACAACTCCCCTCAAAAAATGTACAAATGAGACAATAAATGTCATTATTATTTATAAACAGCTAAGACATATACTATAAAACCATAATAAACATTGTGAATATTTAAAATAATTTTTAAATTATTTAATTTTTAGTAAAATGAAGCAATGTATACTTCTATAAAGGAAATATATAATACTATTAATAATAGTTGTAGTAATAATGAAAATAATGATATATTACCTACCTACCAACATGCCTGACTCATAACAGGTAATCAAGAAGTGGAAGTAATTGTTGTTATATGAACAATTTTATAGCTTGCTTTTCAATTTGAAACCATTTAAAATGCTTTCTTTTCCTCAGTTACCATATCTAAGGAAGGATTATGCTTTTAAAATATGATAGCTACTCACATTTTTCTCACCACAAAGGAATGATCTTTTCAGAATGTTATAAATCCTTGAGTAGATTTTGTTAAATTAAAACTCCATTTACTTACCATGTCATCCTAAATACCTCTCTTATTCCTTGTGGAACCCACATGACTACAAGGCTTCCTTTTTCAATATTGCACTTTGTTTATTTCTATTCTAATCTAAAACTTTCTTTCTTTCTTTCTTTCTCTCTCTCTCTCTCTCTCTCTCTCTCATAGAGGGGGTAGTGCTGGTGGATGTTTTTTTATACCTTGCAGAACTAGTGACCAATTCAACAGAAAAATAAGATCATTTGGATTCATGTGTGCAACACAAAAAAAAAAAATTAACATTTATTTTAATTTAATTTTCTTACTCAGATATTTTACTAGACACAGATTCTATTCAAACACATTAAATATACAGAGCAGACCAGATGCCATGGCATACACTTATAATATTCTTAGCACTCATAGTGATCCCATCATTTCATAAGCAGTTCAAGTGATACCAATGTTAAAAGATCGCATATTCTGAGAATGTGAAGGACTTAAAAATATACAAGAAATAGTGTCTACTCACGAGGATATAACTCAGAGAATCTGTCCCCGGCTGTTGACTTGGTGCTGTTAGGCTGATGAGAAATTTGATCCATTTCATACTGAACAAATAATCCAAATAAAACAATCATGGCAACCTCCAGGCCAATGGCCATGACAGGGAATTTGAACCTCATGCCTGTGGCAAAAAACAAAGGCACACTGAGGGCTTCACAGGTTGTGGGGGGTTGATAAGAAAAGAGGGACTGCTCCGTGTGGTAAAGGGACTGCAATGACATCACAAGAAAAAAATGAGTAAAACCGGGGAAAATGCTCCACCCATAGAAAACTTTCCTCTAATCAAACTGTTGCTTTCAATGCTGGTGTGAAAAATATGCAATGCAGATTGTAAAAGCTAGGTGATGGATATATTCTGTTGCACAAAAGTGTCTAGAATCATTTCGATTTAATTCAGCAGACACTTTCTCAGTGCTTAGGGTGTATGGCAGACACAAAACTAAACAAAATACAGAATGGTTCGATTAACCTTCTTTAGAAAGTTAAGAATCTAGTTGGGAATACAGAGAGCCCTTTGCAAATATAAAAAACTTAAGTCACATAATAGTGGTTATGAAAGTGTCAGGAAATATACATAAGGCGACAATATATTTTTCATGGTCCAAGAACACTAGCAAATAAAATAACGTTGATGGGAACACTGAAAAAATAGGCTTTTCTGGTAAAATATATAAAAGGCATAGAAGAAGACTTATAAGAACATGAAACGTTTGAGAACTAGCAATTTGTTAAGTGAAACTCAAGCATAGGAAAGATGGGGAGGGAATCAGGGAGTGGCTAGGGATGAAGCTGTCATGGAAGCTGGCCTGGGTTGGGAGGTACCTTGCATCAGTATCAAGGGTGCTAGATGTTGGCTAAGCGCACATGAGCAATTGGGAGACTTTAAAGTACCACAAGAAGCAGTTTTGTCTGTTTAGGATTTTTTTCTTGAATTCTTACTTTGCTTTACACAAATGTAATACATGAGGACATAAATATGTTGGAACATATACCTTTAATCTTAAAAATAAAATTGAAAGAGTGGACTTCAGTAAGGACATAGCTAATCCTCTTTACTGACAGGCATACGTAAATAAGATGCTAAACAATTAAAAGCCACCAAGACAGTTTTGGTCTTCATCCTGGAATTGCTCTCAGAATAGACCTGTGCCTGAAAACTTATAGTGAGCAGGTAAGCATAAGTTTTTTCACTGTCTCATTTCCAGAAGATTCTATTAATCACGTAAAGATGGGAAAAAGTGAAAAGGACTACTAGATCAAATTTTATATCATAACAAGGAAACTGCAAGTTTATTTTGTTTTTCTGGAATGGTCTTCCATCGTAGAGTCTGAGATACGATTCAATGATTTCTGACATTTTGTCTATCTATAATTGAAAGATGTTTAAAATGGTTAATTTTGCAGGGTTGTAAAACAGGAGTTTGGCTTACATGCCTAATACAGGAATATATGTGTACATTCTCTGCTTTTATTTCTGGTTTTGCAATGGCTCGATGAGTGCTCATGAGAATCCTGACAACCATTCTTGATAAGTCATACATGGGTTGCAAAACCCAAGTCACAAATGATATTAACAAAAAAATCTAAACAACACTATAAA
Source organism: Solenodon paradoxus (assembly GCA_004363575.1). NCBI lineage: Eukaryota > Metazoa > Chordata > Mammalia > Eulipotyphla > Solenodontidae > Solenodon > Solenodon paradoxus. Next base: position 107,646 of record RJWH01000057.1, read on the forward strand.
TCAAGGTGATTTCAAACTATTTAATAAAATATCTGTATCTATAAGATATATTGGAGCAATAGATATTGAGGAGCTCAGATCTGTTGCATTCTGAATGCATAAATATTAGAGTAAACTGAATGACACACAGTCTTGGAAAATAACCATCTTTCTCTTTCCTATCTTCACATAAGCAATACTGTTGAAATGGAGCACTCACATTTCTCTCTCACTATCTCACATACATCATCTTGGAGTTCCCAGATAAAATGTAACTTTCTCAGCAGTCTTCCTTGGCCTTCCATTTTAAAGCAAATTCTCACTATCATCTCTCACTGAATTGTGGTCTTTTCCTCATAGTACTTCTCATATTTGACTGTGCGCTATTCATTTTTATATTTGTACTTATGTTTGTATTTATATATCATTTTACAAAATGGTATTTCCCTCCCTGGCCTGGGAGCCTTGTGAGGGCAGGGGTTATGTCTCTTGTATGCATCATTTGTTATTAGAGTCAATACTGTGTTGGCATATAATAGACAATTGATACATATCATTTGAATGAATTAGATTAAGGGTAGCCTTGAAGGGGTTGGGGAAATATAGTGCATTTATATTTAGGGATATGTAGAACTCCAACAGTATCTGTGATATTGCTGTTTGCTCTCTTGTTATTTTAGTCAGTGAGAACTTACCAAGATTTCCGATTTTTGTGCCTTGAAGAAAAGTATGGATCAAGCTCAAAACTTGAAATCTGGCACATATAGCAAATGACACGTGGTAGTGTGACCTTGAAGGTTTCAACAGTTTTTAAAATTTTCTCTTCTGACAGTTCTCAACTACAAAGAGGACAGGCTCGAAGATAGAGGGGTTCTAAAGAGCAGCTGATTAGAGACAGCTCTCTCTAGTGCCTTCCAGACTTTCAGGAGCTGAGATGAATCAGAAAGTGTTGCTAATGGGTAAGCTGTGTTCTCATCTAGACTAATCTAACTTTCTGTGTGACTTTTGTAAGGTGATAAACATTTGAAATCTTAATTCCTGAATATTTGTCAAATGAAATC
>RJWH01000057.1:108785-193042 GCA_004363575.1 Solenodon paradoxus
TCTCTCTCTCTCTCTCTCTCTCTCTCTCTCTCTCTCTCTCTCTCTCTCTCTCTCTCTCTCTCTCTCTCTCTCTCCAATAGAAAGATACTGGGGACTAAAAGTGCTAAAGGGAGGCTGACCATATTTCCTTGAGACAAAAATAGAACACTGGGATGGCAAAAATGGGATGGGGTTTTGTGCTGGTGACTAAAGGAAGGGGAGGAGGTGGAGCTGAACAGCCAGGTCAGCAACAAGTAAGTGCCATCTGATGCCCATCAGTGACTGCAAAATAGTGACACGTGGTCCAGCGGGACTTCTACAATTGGCCAGAGCTGGTGCAAGGAATTGTGGCACCTTCGTCAAAAACCAGATTGGGTGCTTTTATAAGCCCTGTTCGAAATGTCTTGTCTAAAATATATGTCCTTTAACCATCCCAGTACCAGAAATGCCAACTAACCCCACAGTATCAACCTGCAGCTTGACCACGCTGTGGTGGCTGCGTCCTTTGAAAAAACAGGTGTACACGGTCCACTATGTTTAATCTCATCATAGTTGAATAGGGTTTTCTATTTTGTAAATACAACTAGCTCCATTGATTTAAAATATTTATTTTATTAAATTTTATTCGAGCATTGCATCATGACACCACATAGATTGACAGAGTGTATCATCAAAAATCAAAATCTGTATATAATACTTTTGCTGACTGCCAACAGTTCAATTCTATTCTTCACCATATAATTAACTCCTTTTATCCATTTTTCTACTTAAATATTTAAGTCATTATTCAATCACCCAACTGTCACACTGGTATCCAGTTCAGTGCCTCCCTTTTGGCACCTCTTTAATATTTAATTTCCAAAAAGAAACCAATTTTGGATTTTATCTCATCTAATAAGGCTCAGTCCTATTTCTCTACTCAAGTGGGGAGAAGATGGATTTTTTTTTTTTTTTTGCTGCCATATGGTATCTAGTGAAGTAAAGGTTCTTCTCATTCCACAAAGTCTCTTCCTACTTCTCAGGGCTATAGCAGGATGCTCCTACTTCTCCTCCACCCCACACCTAGGGCTTCGTTGTCAGCCTACAAGGTTGTGTTCAACATCATTTCTCAGAAAGTTCTCTGTAAGCTGGGTTCTAGGACCAGCAACCCCAAAACAATGTTCCAAGGCACAGGCCCTTGTCTTAGAAGAAGAGTTAGTGATATATTTTTGTGCTATGGACACTTTGGGAAGTTTTTTGAGCCACATCCCAACATGTTTTTAAATGTACAAAATAAAATACATGAAATTGTCAAGGAAGCTATTTATAGTAAAATTTATTGATTAAAATCTGATAAATCAAACATCTGATAAAGGTGCTTCTTTAAAATGCATAAAATTACAAGATCTGATGCATTTCTAATAACTGATACAATGTCAAAGTAGAAGAAAAGATATAAATAGCCATTATTCATTATTCTGTGGTATTTGGAACAAGTATAATAGGCGAGAAAATTATTTGTGCTTTCCATTGATGACAAAGTCATAAATACTACTAATAATACTATAGTTTATCACATTTGCAATGGAAAGAAATACTACATTTCTATTAAGAATACTTTTTTCCTTATTCAGATATATCAAGAAAAGATAATGTCCCAAACATATACCTCTATATTCACTAATAATCAGATGGCTATAGTAACTGCTATCCCGCCAAACAAAATTAAAATGAAGAATGGAAGAAAGGGAGGAAATAGCTGAAGAGAAAGGCACAGGACAGACGCACGCATCTGGGTTCGGGGAAGATCCCGCCTGATTCTGATTCCCATCCAGGTCCTGGCCGTTAGGCAGAGGGAGGGCACCCCTGAAATGAAAGGGAAGTCACTTAGACCAGGCGTGGCCTTGAGCAAGCTGCTGTTCAAAGATAAGTGGAAACTGAAGGACCTCCCAGAAAACCTGACAGCCCGCCGCAGCCCGTTTTCTCCTTCCAGAACCTCATCTTTCCCCACTGCATCTGACCGCCGTGCTTATCACGGTGTGTCAGCTTGTTGGGCTTTAGGCACTGAAGTGTCCAGCATTTGGTGACATTTTTCACATCCTCTGGCACCTGAAACCTGCCAGCCTCTTTACACATACTACTTAAAAGCCTCAAAACAGCCTAGCTAAAAAGGTGTGGTTCTTACGATCATTTTACAAATGGGAAGACAAGAAACTAAATGACATCTAAAGTCTAAGACCACTGAGAAAATTCTAGGACCCAAATTCAATTACAAATCTGCCTGATTCTGAAATTGCATTTCTTTTTTAACCAACCAGTTTTCAGGTGTTACCAACATCCTGTACAATGCTTCACAGAAATAAAAACCAGTGTGTGTGTGAGTGTGTGTGTATGTGTGTATGCATAGTTACTTTTAGCTTTAAAATGATAAAAGCTATACACAATTAGTTCTTTTTAAATGATTCATAGCACAGGGTACTGCATAAAGTAAAAATAAACTTCCATCCATTAACTCCCTCTCATATAAAAAGTGTGGTGATCATCATTCTGCTCTTCCACTACACACTATATATAAATATGTCATGTTTCGTATTATCGATAACATAAAATAATACTCTTCTCTTTAAGCAGAATGAGTTGTTTTAGGGCATTGCAATATTGTAATTTTGAAGTGGAATGTATTACCATTCTTGAAAGTTTGACATTTTTAATACAGTGTTGTAGTATCCATTTCAGTCCACAAGCACCACATCAAACACTCAGTGAAGTCTTTATAAAAAACTGTACCGTCACAAGTGACTGAAAACTTTCATGAAATCTAGCTGCTCCTTAAAGAATTTCTTAAAATTGTATTTAAAAAACTACATAATCCATAAAAATCTATTTTACTCAGGAAAATGATAGAAAAGTAGCTCTTTAGAATGTATGAGACACTAAAGGTTTTCACTATTATTGCCTTTTTAAAAATGGAAATTTATTTTTTCCCAACACTTTTGTTTAGTTGAGAAGATGGTGTTTGACTACAAATTTTAATTCTGATGTGTACCTCAAAGGAATATCTTAATTTATAGCTTTGAAAATTTAATGACTTTAATTTTAAGCTTTCAATAAAAATATACATCTAAATATATGCTCTTCCCAGGAGAGAAAAAGAAATAGCACTAAAATCCAGTATACAATTTGAAGAAAATAAATTTATATTCATTTAAAAATAATAAATTTGCAGAAATATTTAACATCATTCTTTCTCTGATTCTAATATCAGTTTCTATCGCTTAAAGAAATTGTATTAATGTATTAAAAAATCAACTGAGGGGCACCCTGGTGGAGCAGCGGTTAGGTCAATTGCCTAGGAAAGACACAGGTCACATACCTCTGAGCTCAAGTGCTGGGCCCAGGGAGAAAGCAACCAGTGTGAACAACTAAATAAAAATAATTAAAAAGGAAGATGCTTCTTCCTCTTCTTTCTCTTTCTGTCAACTGGACTACTGCCTACTCACCTTCATACCTGTCTTCGCCTTTCCTTTAAAAAAAAAAATCAACTGAGTAAATTTAAAAGATCTTACTAGCTTTATTCAATTATTCATGAATTGGAGAGCATCCCACCTAGCAGGTGAAAGGATATGCAAGATCTAGCTGGTAATTAGCTCACTAGTGCTGACCAGGTAGCTACTGCTTGACTTATTCAAGATTCTCTTTTGGAAAGATCTAGAACTGTTAAGTAGTGGTTTGGTAACATGGTGCTTAACCTCAGTGGCTCCATTTTGGGCCTGTTAATTTTTTTTTCAATACATATTACTTTCATGTCAACATAAAATTTCTTTGAATCCTCTGGAAAGTTAGCAAGAGATGGTGATTTTCCATTTCTGAAACTGTACATATAGACCTTGGGATGCATGACTTGAAATTATATGCAAAGTAAAAAACAGCAACAAAAGTAACATTAGATCCTTTCCAAAATATGTGTTAGGTTTTTTAATGAACATAATTAATTGAATTGGCTCAGTGGTATGATTTTCCCTTCCTACCACACCCCCAACCACATAGAAACTTCAATTTCTTCTACTCTTCATAATATCATAGGAGCAAAGGCTGTGATTACATCAGACCTTATTCCATTTTCCTACCCATTTGGAGAGCACTAGGAGACAAGGAGTAAATGGGTGATACCTGAGTCCACATGAGATAAAGAAAATTAGAGAGCTTCCATTATAGTGACTGGCACAAAATAGATCATGGATAAGTGTTACTTTTCATTATTTTCCCTCTGTAAAATTGCAGTATTTTAAGAAAACACAAAAGAGGTTATTAAATCAATCTGCTTCTGAAGACCAGAATTAATATTGAATTGATACGTTAATAGAATCTGGAACATATTCAGTAGTTTCAGAAAATACAAAAGAGATCGTGATATATATCTACTTGTGAGAGTCAGAATTAACATTGATCTGCTATGTTTATAGAGACCGGAACCTAGGATTCCTCCTTACTGATTCATTCACATCTGGATGCTATGACTGTTCTGATGGAAACAAATAGAAAATTGGTCATCGTGTCATTTTTCAGTTCTATTCGTGTTGAAACAAAAAGCAAACAAAACAAGCAAACAAATAAAATCCCCTAAAATGTGGAAAGGTGGATAAGTTGAGCAAGAATTTGATCACCTATTGTTTATTGATATGATTTCATTATGGGGATCTAAAAATATTAACAATTAGTCATACACCATTATATTAACTGTAAAGATCCATCTTTAATATGAAAAATACTTGCCAGCCTATGTATAATAATGGCAATTTTAGGATTTGTTGATGGAAAATTCATCATAATAACAATAAAAATATATCAGGGAAAGTCTGAAGAGATGATCAATATCTGAGCAGGATGACAGGTTCTGCATCTGATTTTACTAAAGAGGGGCCATGTTCCTTATACCAACAAGCACTTTTCAGATATCAGTCGGATGTCCTATAATTCCACTCCTTATGACACTATCTTCCTGGATGAATCATCAGATTCCACAGGCTAAGGACTCAGTTCTGAAAGATTGCCCTCAACCACTATTGCTAATTGCACACCTAAGTTTACTATTTTTTCAGTTTCTGACCTACAAGCTGTTTAGATTAGAAGTGTCAGGGACCCCACCCTTGAATTCCATTAATTTGCTAGAATAGCTCACAGAACTCAGAGAAACATTTTACTAACTAGATTAGTGATTTATAATAGAAGGATGTAAATCAGCCAGATAAAAGAGATTGATAAAAGCAAAGCGTGAAGAAAAGGTAAGGAGCTTTCATGCCCTCTCAGAGTGGGTCACTATCTCCAAATCTCCATGTGTTCCCCAATCTGAATCCTGTTCTTTTATGGATGATTTTGTTTTATTTTGTTTTTATGACAGTGGCCTCATTCCATAGGCCTGTTTGATTAAATCAACAGCCTTTGGTGCTTTATCTTAATCTCTAGGCCCTCTCCATGCCCTGTAGGTTGAGAGGTGGGTGGGACTGAAAGTTTCAACCATCCAATCATATGGTCAGTTCCATGAGCATCATCAACCCTCCTTCCTGAAGTGTTTTTCAAAAGATTAATTATGGTTCTCATCCTTTACATCAATTCAAAGATTTTAAAGAGCTCCGTGTTGGGAACCAGCGATGAAGACCAAATATATGTTTCTTATCATAAATCATGATACCTCATTTTATACTCTGGCTTTTGAACATGAATCTCTTACAGCAAAACAATCATAATTGTCAAAAAAGAGACACATTACTAAAATCCCATGCTAGACCCTCATCACATTTGAAAATGTCTCCCAGGGCAAGACGAGGGAGGTTTTCAGGATTCTGTTTAATCTTGGCATGTTCTAAAAGTTGGCATAGTCTCAGCAATACATGGCTTCACCCTTTAAGGTATCTTTTCAATTTCCTCTAAGAAACAGTGTTATTTCTTGTTTTGAACCTCTTCGGAGATATTAATGTAAAACTGGATTTCCCTATTTACATTTCTGGAACATAACAGAAGATGCCATTATTTCTCTCTTCTCTTAGGAAATTTCAAGTGTTTTAGGAGCTTTGTGGCCCGATAAGGTAGATAAGGTTGAAGGCCACATATTTGTTTCCCTTTATAATTCACAATATCACAAAAGTCCTACACAGAAATATATTGTGATGTCAAAGCAACATAATGAGTTCAAACCAGGATGCAATCAAGGAGCAAGGTGCTGGGAGGTAAAGCCAGAAATTTAGGAAGCGCATTGTCATCTAGGACTTTTGGAGGCCATGATTCCCTTCAGAAAAATTGGCCTTTAAGGTAAAATAAAAATGGTTTTAAATATTGCTCATTGATCTGCATTCATGTGGAGTAATTTGTAACATATCTTGTAGACAGCTGGGTAAACAGTAAGTCTTTATTCACACTGAAAGGTGAATCCTGAAAAGGTGAAGCCATGGTTTAGGAAGACCATTCCTGCTTTTGGAACAGGCCAAGATTGAATGGAAGCCTGCTATCCTGATCGGCCTTTTCTAATGATACATTTCATATAATGTGATGTTGGACTGGAATGGGATTAAAATAACATAAAATTAAAACAGAATGTTTACTGCCTAATGTTTCCATACAAATTTAATACAGATTGATATTGATTTCTAATGATTAAATCCACATATGTGTATAGTAAACTACATACTATTTTTTTACCCTTTTTAAACACAGAGTTAAGGATGTGGTTTACTTCTTGTTTTTGATTGCTTCTTAGAATTTATTAGTGCTGTATTAGTGATCGACAAGGGAAATAGCCTCCTATTCTATGAAACTCAGATTTCTGGGACACTTGAAACGGGAGTTTATTTTTCATTTTGGCTTGTGGACCCTTAAATTTCTTCTCAATATGGGGACCTTTATTCCAAAATCAGAGAAAAAATGTTAAATGTAGGGTCGAGCCATGACTGTTAACAAAGAATGGTTTTATAGCAGGATGGGATACAAAGGTACAATCTTTAGTTTATGGCTTTCATGTAGTTTAAATTTTATAAAGTGTATTTTTTCTGCTTTAAAAAAAGACACTAGCATTTCCCCAATCATGTCAACACTTTTCTCCTCTAAGCACTCTCTTTATAGTTATTTACTCTTAAGCTTTCAACGTGAGAAATCTACATTTTCAGTTGTTTCCTTTCTTCTGATGCCCAGAATCATTTGTTCAGTTAACTGCTGAGTATTTTAAATATATTTAAAATATAATTATCTAAAATTGAATACACTATATTCTGTCTTACATTAACTTCTTTTTCCATATTCCCAATAATAGCTAATGGTTTCTCATTCCACTTATTGCCTCAAATTGAAATCTGAGCCATATTTCTACTTTAACTTCCTTCTAAATTCTCAGGTCACCAGCACATCATTCTACCATAAGTGTGTTTCTTGTAATTTGCTGCCTGTCTCCTTTCCCATTTACTGTTGCCTCTGACCTGAGCTCCTATTATATTCTCCTGGTTGGGGTCCTCAAAATCCATTCATCTTCTGTTCTACTTCCATGTGTGTTTATAAAAGTACAGTGTGAAAAAGACTTTCACAATTACAAGTACAATATTACAGTTCTAACTTCTGGTTACAACAATTTCTACATAATCCTTCAAATATTTGATCATGATTTTTTTCCCTGATGGTAATGTTTTTGTCACTCCTCAGAACAAAGAAAAATCTTTCTTTACCTAATAAATAAACTCTTTCATATCCTCCAATATTAAATATGATTTTCTTTGTGAAATCTTCTCTAGACAAAGTGAATTGTTCCTTACTATGTTTTTAAGTGCCTTTTCCCTCTCTTTCTATTTTATATTTTATATCATTAACTGATAATAAGCTTGTTTCTTCTTATAAAACATGAGCAATATGAGGACTGGAATTATATATTTTAATTGAATTTTATTGAAGAAACATTGCTTCATAACATTATATATGTTTCAGGTGCTCATCATAGTAAATTCACATATGTACATAATACATTAAGTTTGCTACCATTCAGTTCTTCCTTTACTAGACGATTGATCCCCTTTACCCAATATACCCTAGTCCCCTCCTTATTTTCTTCTTGGAAACACTAATTTGCTTTTATTGACTAAAAGTCTATTTTTGTTTGATTTAGTTCATTTGTTTACTTAGTTTCTCTATATACCATATGTGAGTAATATCATGCGGTATCTGCTTTTCTCCTCTTGGTCTAGTTCACTTAGCGTATTTCCCTCTAGGTCCATTCATATTACCTGATTTATCCCAATGTTCATGGAACATTCTGCAATGTTTATTGTATGGCATGGGTTCATTATATGTTAAGTGATATAAAGAGGGGAAACAAAATACAAGTAAACTTGGGAGAGAGCATACTGTCTAAAATGTTGATATCTTAATGGATTCTTTATTGAGAATATTATGACATACCATAAAGAGATTTTGTGCTTTGTCTCTCACAATACAAAACCTCTAATAGTCAAGTAGAGAAGGATGAACTCATACACAGTTTAAGAAAGGGCATATAGAATATAAATTTTTTAAATTACATATAAATAACACCATTTAATATTTTTTCCCAGGGCTGACTGCTGCTTTTTTAAGATTAATATGGGCAATGTTCCTTTAAAGTCAATTGTGCTCCACTCATTGCATGATGAAAATGAATAAGATACTCATCGATTATGAAGTCCAAACCCCTCAATTAAATATAAAAACAACTAAGGTTCAGTGGAGTTCATGATTTTTTAAACTTAAAAGATGTAGGACTTAAGGACATTTCAGTGATACATTTCTATGTGATACCAATGCACTGAATTAAATTACCCACTTACTATAATTTCAACTCAATCTATTCATGAGGCATATTAAAGAAAAAAGTAGTAGTTTTTAATAAGATATGAGTACTGGAAATAAAAGCTATTTTTTATGTTTTAGGTTAAAGTTTTTAATAATCTTTAGTTTTCACTACAGGTGAGCATATTTTAGTTATTTTGCACTTCTAATATTTATATACAGAAACAGTTCAACAATTTTATTATGTTCATAGCCATCTATATATTCATCTTCAAGGTATTTCATGCAGAAAATATAATCCTGTTCTTGTATTTCACCTGACAGAACTAAAGGAAACAATTTTATTTTTATAGATTCTTAAAGCAGGAATCAGCAAACAGCTTTTAGTGGTCCAGTTTGTGTTTTACTTGCGTAGTTAGAATTAAAATTTATGAAGCACAGCAATTTAGTAAGCACTTTTGATCATCTCTCAATGTCATTTTAGCTTTCCTTCTTCCCAACAATCCTTGTTTCTATTTTCAGTTTCTTATGAGTCTAGGAAATATGACCCTATACCTAGTTATGGACGAGGGAAGGGAGAACATCTAATGCCAACTAAGCTAATCATGCTACTATTCAGTCCTCCTCCTCTCGCTGTGATTGATACAGGAATGTGATATAAGGTCAAAGGAACCTCAGAATGTTTACATGCCACAATAAACTAGTTTTCCTCCTTTGGGTGAGGTATTATCTGGGTGATAATACCTCACCTGTCTATGGTCATGGTTGCCACTTTCATACTCCCATTCTTCAGTTCTACATTGAACTGCCTCCAGTTAAACTTTTGTCCCCAATACTCCATGGAAGCTACCTTTTTCAAGGGCAGCAATGACTCCATCTCTTGGTTCTCCTCTATTACTTGATATATAGGCAAGTTATTACTCATTTTTAGACATTTTTTTTCATATGACTTCCTGCGAAGTGAAATTAATTCACACTTAAAAAGCTGCTCTTTGTTTTCCGAGACCTATGGATATGATAGTATTCCAAGGTTATCTTTAGACCTTCTCTCTTTTCTACTAACACCTATTCTGCTGTTGTGCCAAATCTTATGTATTGCAATATCTATTTTTATACCTTGAGGATTCCCATCTTTATATCCCTACTTTGCAGCTCTCTCCTGAACTCCAGATTCAAATATCTAACAACCTACTTAATATCTCTACATGATTACATAAAAGGCACACACAGCTTATCAAAAATTAAAATCTAATTAACCTTTAAACTTCCTCTTAGGTACCCTTGATTATTTCTAGTTCACTTATATCCCACATCAGACAGATTCATCAATAAATCATGATAAATCTATGTAAATACATCTGCAATCTTATACTTTCTCATCACTACACAGCGATCACCTTGTCCTAGGAATTTGTATCTGTCGTTTGTAATATTTACCACAGCTTCCTGTTTTCTTAATTCCACTCTTGTCCACACTTAGGTCAATCTAGCAGCATTAGAATAATTCTGCTAAAAATCAGTCAAATCATGTAATCCTTCTGCTCAGACCCTCCAATGGCTCCTTCAATAGTTCCTCTGGCAACTTTCATCTCATTTTCAAAATAGGGCAAAGTCTTCACAATGGTCCACAAGACCTGCAAGATTTACCTCTGACTCTTTACTTCTCTGATCCCGTTTCTGACCATTTCTGTCCTGGTTTACTCAGTTCAGGCTTACTACTGTGAACTATACAGTAACATTTCCCAATTTATTCTCTTTCCTATTCCTCTCCACTATAATATAAACACCATGAGAGCAAGGATTTTTGTATGCTGACTTACTTACAAATTTTTGTCACTGGTCATAGTTCCTGACACATTTTAAGTACTAAATAAATATTTGTTGATGAGTAAAACAAACAAAATCAATAAAAAAACTCCTCGTGATTCTTTTCCTTCTGTATATATTTTATATATATACATGCATACATACATAATACATATATAGCTTTAGTAGGAAATGCTTTCCCTTTGATCAGCCACTCACGTATAGAATATAAAGAAATAATACAAAAGAACAGACAAAACAAAACACAAAGTGATCCTTGGTTTCTGACAACAGAATTGAGGTTACCAGAGGGGAAGAAGGTGGAGTAGGAACAGAGGGTGCGGAGGATACAATGGATAGTGGCAGAAGATTATTAGAAATTTGGTGATAGGCACAGGCATGATATATAATTAATTAGAGTGAACCTATATTCCCACACTTATATTTTGTTATAAAACAATACTAGCTCCATAAAAAAAACAATAAAAAGTAAATGAAAAATTCAAAAAAGAATCTACACCTTCCATAAGGTCAGGATTTCCCATTGCAGATAATTAGCTCATAGGGGCCAAAGGAGAGCCTCAATATAGAATGAGTATATTGTTTGGAATGGAAGGCTATCTTTTGTTTAGAGAACTAGGTATAATAGTGTTGAATATAGTGGACATTCAATTATAAATATAACTCAGAGCAAAGTCCTTGGCTGCCTTATACTTTCATTGCACTTGCCCTATCAGATTATGGTATGTCCTTTACCCTTTACATTATATTTTAGATATTTTTTACTTTCAATTTCACATGCACCAAATCACAATATATCAATTTACAACTTTAAAATGTATTAATATTTCCTTAGTTTACAGTACTATGAGGGCTTCAGGAGAGTAGATTCACAATGCAAGTAGGAACAACATCAAGCCAGTACCTTTTCCAGTTTAATTTATTCTCTCAGAGTTTGTTATCTGTGAAGGGAGATAGCTGGTCTTGAAACATTTTATAGTGCTAAAGTCAAAGCAGCATAAGAGTATCTCTGATTTCCAGAAATAATCACTGAGTGAGAGTCAGCCATGATTCCATGTGAAGGATGCTGCAAGTCTGGTGTCCTGATAACTGTGTGGGCTGTTCTGATGGCTATAAAAGACCTCTCCTTCCTATCACCATCCCATGGCACCAGTTCAAGTGTCCTGTCAAAGTTGGCATCGGAATTGAATATAATACCTGGTTGTGTTCTCCAAAATGTACAGTAAAATAGGTCTTTTATTTGCCTTGAGTGAGCAATTTCCTATAAATGCACTCCTGGCTTGGCATCAACACATTAGTTGTGTTGTCCTACTGTTGTCATAAGCCACTTTAGTATTTAATGAAAAGCTTTGAGATCTCTTCAAATAAGATACTCATGAACCAAGTATTGCTCAATTTCTTCTTCCACAATTTATTTTGAATCTAAATCTATCTCTCCTTGACTGAGTTCATATTACGTGCCAGCTATTAATCTATACATGTTTAGATAGATAACCCCCAGTTTGATCTTGCAAACGCCCTTTGACGTAGATAATACAATACCTAATCTGTAGGTCAGTAAACTGTGACTTGAATGCTCAATATTAGCTGACATTTATTGAACACTTATTATGTACAAGTGCTGTGCTAACTGCTTTACATTTACACCAACTCCAAGTGCATATTGAATCCTTACAACAACTCTAGGAGGAATGTGCTATTATGATGCCCATTTTAAAGATAAATAAACTGGCTAAAATAAGTAAAATAAACAGATTAATAAATAACTTGTGTCTCTGTAACAGTCCCATTCCAGCTTTCTATTACTTTCTCATCCTAATTCTGTCACATTAAGTATTGTCATCTGTTAGTTAAGGATGATTGTTTATGTTCCCCATTAAGGGTATGTTTTTCACAAAAGTTGCTTTTTGAACATATGTGAGATTAAGGGGAAAGAGTTTTGTTTTGACTTAATAGAAAGGTACAGTAGGTAGGAAGGCAGGAAGAGAGGGGAGGAAGCATTGTTTATTTATTTTAATTAGTTGTTCATCCTGGTTGTTCTACCCAGTCTCAGGTTATGAAACTGGGTCCTTGGAACGTCTTGTAGACTGGACCCAACTGTTACTCCACCAGATCATCCCAGGAAAGAATTTTGAGCTGTATTTCATTCAAGTCATGATGAAACAAAGGAAAGATTTGCCTCAGACGGCATACCATAGGTCATTTGTCCTTGCACTTCCATGAATTTTAATGTTACATGTGTTAAGACACAGCTTACTAGGTCTTTCCCCTATTTCTTATTCAGGGGGTTCTAAGTAATTGCCAGATAATGTTGGTGCTGTTGTTTAGCTTTACACTGACCTAGCCTGTCTGATTACATAGTCTTTATTGAGCTTCCATTTAATGAATATAATTACATTCCAATCTTGTCTCTAGGAGAGTAAATCTAGGTTACCCTGACTGGAATTTGGGGGTTTCCAAAAAACATTTCAATTGAAATTGATAGCATCACTTGGTTTAATTAAGAATTTTATTTATAAATTCCTGAGAGGAATTGGGTCATTACTGACTCAGTGCATTGCCTAACTGCCTGCTTAGACAGAAGTTCCTGGAACAATTGATTAATAACATCCAATCAAGGTCAGAATCTTGTGTTGGACAAATACAGAGAATTGTAGATTAACATTTTTCCTCTGGTCAGCATTTTGTCAACCAGTTTCAAGGACCTGTAATAATATTTGAAAACAGTACTGATCTTTTAATAAAGACTTAGTGAAACTCTTTTTGAATATTTTGACAAACCGTGGGCACGTACATGTATTTTTCATAAAATGTATTTTGATTTATATGCATAAACTGTGCTGTGACAGACTGAGTTCACTCAAAGTCTGAAGATACTGTTTACTTACTTATCCCAAAGAAACCAAATGGAGGGCCAGCCATGAACATCATGATTTTATTACTTAAAGACCGATGATGGCTGATCCTTCGGGTAGGGTCTGCCCTACCCAGGGATACAGCAAGCAAGCTTTCAAAAAAGAATTTATGCAATAATCTATCACTGTGGCATTTATTTATATCATACTGCTTAATCCTTTCTCATTTTTTCCCCATTTTTGACACTTTTGGTTAATCTTTACAGCTTATTTTCATAAGTTTCAGCATCTACAGTTTACATAAGGTGGTAAAATAACTTATTTGGTGCAGAGGTGTTTATAACTTTGATATGGTGATGCAACTTTTGGCATTACAATGTTTTTTTTTTTTCATGTTTTATGTATTTTGACTAGAATTTTTATTAATTTTACTGTCAGGATTATAGCTCATGCTTTCTTATTTTTTTTCTATTTCTCTGGAATATCTTTGCTTATTCTCTTACTTTTAGTCTTTGTTAATCACTTTTATAAAGTACGTGGGTTTTGTTTTGTGTCAAATGGAAAATTAAAAAAAATAATTGAGTTCATTGACATTCAACGATAAGGTTGATATGTTTTAAATTCTATTATCTTAGTTTGCATTTGAAGCATTGTGTATTTTGCATTATGTATGTTACATCATATTTGTTTCTTTAAAATTGATTCTTTGCTTTTTTTTAAAAAACTGTAACTTAAGGTTTTAATTTTTATTTTAGTAATTGCCTTTGTATTTATATTTTCATTATGTCCTTAATTCTTTTTTATTTAGCACTTTCTCAATAGATTTTTCAGCTTTGAATGATATCCTTTAGTTCTCATTTCTTGACAATGAATACAGTGAATGAATGAGCTTATTTTATTTTTTTCTTTATTCTGAGTCTAAGTAATTTTAGAGGAAACTATTTCACTGTTCACCTAGGTTTCACAATGAAAAGATCATTAATAGTTTTTTTATTTAGTTTATAATTAGAATTATAAACATTGAATGTAAGTCTAAAATTTTCTTTTAAACTTATGCTAATGAAAAATATGCACAAAATATGTTGCATGCGTGTACTATATAGCATATGTGCAATAAAAACATAGAAGAACCAAGAATCATTATGATGCATCTAAATAATTTAGTTTTCTAATGTTGGTGTCTGCTAGAGGTGATAGTCTCTAACTCTGACACTTTCATAACATCCCTGAAAGCATCACACAATGTATTTTTCATCCATTTCTCGAGTAAGTTGTAGTTTCCTTTTTCCTTCTCTAAGTGTGGGATGTGTGGATTTGATTTTGAATGTTGCTGACACTAAACCTTTTTTGATTTTATTCTCCTATAAACAATATTTAACTCTATAGATAGAATTAAATAACTTTACCAGAAAATCTCCACAAGTACAATTATTTGTCCTTGTTCAGTGCCATTTAAAAATCACAAGATCTAGCTTTGTTTGGCTATGAATAAAAATAAACCTGCTACAGATGCTCATCTATAAGTCTTTGAAAGGATATATATTTTCTTTTTTTTTCTCCTGGTTATGTAAATATGGGAAAGCTAAATAATATCGTACTTACGTAATTTTAGTAAGAATCTGCAGGTGTCTTCTAAAATGATTGCATCATTTTTTATTCCCAAGAGGATGGATCCATTTCCTCCACAACTTTACAAACTCTTTCAATAACCAAGCTTTTCATTTTGGTCATTAGATGGGCCTATCTAACTCGTTGTTAATCTTAAATTAGAACACGTACAAATATTTAAAAATGGTAAATCTCTCTAAAATATGTATCATTGTTCTTATTTTGCCCTTGGAAGGCTATATTTGTATAGATGGTCAGATCCTGTACTAATTAAAATAAAAAAATCCATCAGCTACACCAGAGGGGAGGAGACCACAATGTCAAAAAGAAAGAAAGAAAGAAATTAGTTAGAACTGATACCTTTTGCTGCTGTTGTTAAAATTTAAATATATAGGCAAATATTTAAAAAAACTTTGCTTTGTATAGTCATGGGTTTAATTGTGAATGCTATAAAATATTATACAAGAATTACTTCTAAGTAGTTGCTTAGATAATTTATTTTAATAGCTTATTGCTTTTGTTTAAAGAGGAGGTCACAGACAAAGGTAGATTTCAATCTTTGATTTTATCCTTTCAACAGGTAAAACATTATGTAGTTGGAATGACAATGATGTTACAGTCTCTTTTCGGCATGTTGTTTCAGGAAGTATGTAATTCATGTTAATCCAACATTCTAGTGACCTAAATCTGATGGTTACACAACTTTCAAAATCCTCAATTAAACTTGAAGTGCCAAATGTATATCAAAGCACAAAGCTGTCATTATAGACTATGCTGGTTTATAAATTGTTGTGTGAGATTTCTGTAAATATCCAAGAGAAAAAGGTGCACTGAGAAAATGATACATTATTGTTTGGAATCAAATTTGTAACTAGCATACCTACACTTTTACATCCAATATGTATCAATTAAATGATGCAGCCCTTCTTCATCTACACCTGCTCGATGCACTTGGACTTTTCAGTAAATTTTGTTTTCACACAGACAAGTTGCCTTGCACTTTTCCTTCAGCAATTCATGGCCACAACCAGCCGTAGTCTTCAAGGACTCACAGTTACTAAGAAGATCTTCATATTCACAACTATTGGCTGTAACAAGAAGAGATGAGTTACTTTACGAAAATTTTCCTCAGTATAATTCATTCACTCAAAGTATATGAGGGGGTTAGAATTGGACAAACCTATCATGTCATAATATGATGAATCACTTTTTGAGGGACATATAAGATGCCTTAGAGTTCACTGATTGAGCTATCACTTTATTTGGAAGTTGGTGATGTTTCTAAATTAAATTGACCTACTTTTCTCCTTCAGCAAAGAGAGTAAAAGATTATTAATAAATCTCTCTATACTGGCAGAGCCTACTAATATGAGTCACTAGCCACAGGAAGCAATTTGAATTTGTTCTTCTAAATTACATAAATTTAAAATGTAGGACTTAATCTCACTAGTCACATATAAAGTGTCCAAAGGCCACACATGTCTAATGGCTAAGTAGACTATTAGACACCCTGCTGCAGACATGGATACTTTCAGGAGAAAGTGATTTCTATGGGAAGATAAAGATGTAAAACTGTGCCCATTTCCTTTCTGATATTTCTTCTTGGATGTTCCCCAATGATTCCAAACTCAACAAGTCTCAAACTACCTTTAACTACACTAGTTACAAGGCTCAATGTTCTAGGGTTTGGTCTCCCTACACTTCTTTCACATTCAGGGAAATGGGTCTTTGATTTCCCAGTAATTTAGGTCAGCAATAGAATCAATCTTAGAACTTTTTTTTTACTGCTTATGAGAACTCCACCAACACAGAAAACGAACACTTTCTTTTCTCCTTCTTTCGACATTCGTTTATCTTACTTCTTTTGCCAGTAATGTAGTGAAGATAAACTTTCTTGAGCTTTCTCACTGGTTTCCTCCATTTTCACACATTTTTGCTAGAAATCTCTTTGTAAACCATGATTCTGACCTTATCAATCTGTTTTTAGAAATCTTTCAATTGAGCGTTTATTGCTAAAAGGACAAATTCCAATGTCCTTTGCAGCATTCAGTAGAAGTAAGCTTGTTCAACTTCTTTTTAGTTGATTCATTGATTTGGTATCATTAGTATTCTGAGTTATAGCTACATGATTCATTCAGCAAGAATGTTAACTAAAGGTGAATGCATTTGAAAGGTAAAAATCTCAGAGAATGAGTTAACTCTGCGGCTTAGTAATTTTAATACAAGTATCCAGCTATAAAAACCAAGAGGTATTTTTAATTATATTCATAATAAGTTTAAAAATGATATAGATGGCATTTTATTCTCTTCTTTTGCAACAATATTCCTTTTCTTGAATTCTGTGAGTCAACACTATAAATAGATTTCATTTTGTCATTAAATTGTGCATAAAACTGTCAAATTATAGGGCAAACACTATGATTTCAATTATAGTGTAGAAAAAAGTGACATGATCAGCATGATGAATTTATTACACCACAATAATTGATTTGCCTGTCTAGATTGATATATAATATAGTCTCACATTTTTTAGATGCATACATTTTAATTCTTTCAAAATACCAGCTTTCGTAAATGGTAGTTAAGACTTTGAGGAAATGAGTTATTTATAAGAAACACACATTTAATTTTAATGGACTTTGCATAGTCACAAAAATATATTGATGATGGATGTCACATTATGTTATGGAAGGTAATAGTCTTTTCGCTACAAATAATATGAGGTTACTCAAGAGTATACATGTTCGGTGAAACAAAATATAGCAGGCAACCTTTTTGTCTTTTGCATAAAAACTTTTAAATTAGTTACTTTAGGAGATTTCTTTAGTCATAAAAAATAAAATATCAATTCTATTATGATAGACTTCAAACTTACTACATAGTCCACTGTCGCAGTTATTGGGGCAACTGGCACAAGGCGTTCCTTGTTGGTAAGGGGTATTCTTTTTACTCACATTATTGCCACTGAAATTTAAAATATGCAATATCAAATATTTTTATTTTGTTATTTAGTTTATATTCCAAGGGAAACATCAGTCACTAAATAGACATAATAGTTTTTAAATATTGTAATTATGCCAACAAAACTGAAAAATTGCAATTCCCAATGTGTAATTCAGCTAATATCCAAGTCAAGAAAATACTTCATACATGGACTTATCTCCTGGACTACAATTCTGCAGGCTGAGCAACTCAGTTGGGTTAATTATGAAGTCTTCACAGTCTATCACAATGTTACAACATGCTTTTCATTTCTCAGTAGACTAGGTCAAATAGGTAAGGTGCACCCCGATGTGCTGGCTAACATTATGTTCTACCTGTTCCCCTTTTCTCCATGTCACTACCAATCTTTGTGTAACTATCAAATTTCCACCCACCTAAAAGAGTGAAATTAGTGAGAAATGATGATAAAACATCTGGAGAAATGCATGTTATATATGTTTATGGAATAACCTAGAGTGCCAAGGAAGAGGAATTGGGAGGAAAATACATCACTTTGTAAACAGGGAAAATGAAGTTCAGATTTTATACTTGAAACAGAATGTGGTCTCCTCTCTGATAAACTGAATGTATCTCATCTTAAAAGTATTTTCAAAGACTTATTCCTCTTATTTACTGAAATGTGATTTTTATTCTGATATGTGTGATAGATGAATTTTCAAAATATTAAACTCCAGGTGAAATTTATGGTATAATATTTAAGTGTGTACTTACGCAGGACAATATTGGCAAACATAGTAAAATTTTAGACTCTCTTGATTCGGACAGTAGGCAATTCCACATCCAACACGGTAAGATGAGTACCAAACAAGCTAAAAGTTCATAAAGGAACATATATGAATGCATTAAAGAAACGATACTTAAAAAAACAGCCAATGTAAAACTGAAGAAAATTATGATCTTAGGTTCTCAACATGTATCTAATGAAAATATTTAGTTACAAGCTGCTGAAACTAAGTCACAAACTTTTATAATATTAAAGTTTTATTTGCATTCATTATTTTATCAGCAATGTTGGGAAAGCACAGAGTGTACTTCCCTAACAAGAATCTTGTAGAACATGCAAAACAAAAATTACAGTTTTAGATAAACTACCTTTCAACAAAGGCCAGGATTACATTATACCCAATCAGACTCTTCACTCAAATTTCACTTTGGAGTTGGGTCATAATTAGGAGCAGCTTTTTATATTAGTGCATCTGTTCCAGAAGCATTTTCATTTGTTCTCCTTACCTGAGTATAATGCCCAACCACTGCATTTGAACTCTTTGGTCCTGTACCATATACGAAATTATTTCTCTCATTATACCAGCTTTGGATTGCACTTGACCATGGAGTAGGGTCACTTGACATATAGAGATTCTCACCACATTTTGTATCTAAGAGAAAACAGATCATTGTGAGGAAAGCAAAAAAGCATGCCATGGCAAAATAAATCAACTGTAGGAACACACAGATGTTGCCCTTAAAATACAGTGCATATACTTGGTAACTATTTGATGAAAAATTAATAAAAAAGGTGCTTCCAATTCTTATCAGAGATAAAGCTGAATAGAAGACATTTGCTTTAGCACACTGAGACAGGCTTCAACATGCAATACTTTTGAGTAGGTTGAGTAGACCTATTATTTAAGAATCCTTTTCCCTCTGGATTGTCAAAAATACGTTCTTTTTCATGCTCAATTCTTCATGAAGTGTAATGTCTTTGTTCTCGGTTTTGTATTTTAAGCATGCAAAGACAGCAACCACCTCTTCTTTGTCTTCTCCTCTTGCCAACCCTTACCAGAGATTTTTCAGAAATAGAACTCCGAGTAAATGTTTATGATCATGATTTTGCATGAACTTTGAAAAAAAGGCTTACTGGAAACATTTAAGAGCCCCAATTCAAGAGGCATCTTACCAGCAGAGATGCAAATAATAATTTTGTCTTCCCACATTTGAAAGAAACTGGATCAATAAATCTGAAACTTGCAAGGAGTTCAACATGAAGGGTCTTGCAAAGACTGACATCATATACACCAGTGAGAAGGAAACTTTGAACTCTCCCCCAGCAAATACACAAATACACTGAATTAGCAACCATTTGTGAGCAAATGATCCTTGTGAGAAATCTGAACATTTATAATAAAAGTCTTTGTACACTTGGGAAATATGAAAATAGACTGACAGAAGCCTATAGAGAGACTGGGACAGTTTCTTGCTAGAATTCTTACCCTTAGCATAGTGCTGTCTGATCCCTTATCTCAGCTTTCCTCAGGGGAGGGAAAGAATTGGTTCACATGCCCAATAGCCTAACTTTTCCAAAGGGAGAATTAGAGTGTTGGCCTCTGTCTTGCTAGTCTTGGAACCCTAGTCAGGTACAGATCAGCTGCCTGGGAGTGAATGGAGAATATGGCTTGGACTGGTAAACACTGTAACTCCTCCCACTGAGCAAGCTAGCAAGTCAACAGTTCTAGCTCTCAGCTTCCCCCTAGGCAGGAAAAGAGTTGATCAGTGTGTCCAATAATCCAATTTCTTCAGAGTTACCCAGAGAACTGGCATCTGTCTTGCTAGTTTTGGAGCTCTGATGGTTTTGGCACCGTGTAACTTCCTCTGGGAAACACTGCAGCTCCTCCCCCAAGCTCAGCACAGAACAAACAAAGTGAAAATCCTAACTTCAGCTTTCTCCTGGGGAGGCAAAGAGTTTTTGGTGTGGTTAATGTCCAGATATCTCCAGGCATGATCCAGAAATTATAATCTCTCTTGACAGTTTTAGACCTCTGGTGTATTTGTCACAGTCTAACCTAACCCCCTGGAGAACAAAAAAGATGATAGTTTGGATAGCTTCTCACCCTAGCTCAGCACAGAGCAAGCAATCAAAAGCCGCAGGGCCTGCTTATCCCAGAGCAGGAAAAGAGTTGGTCTGGACTTCAGTGTCACGCATTCTCCAGAGGTTGACCAAAGACCAGCTTCTGATGTGCCTTTCTTTGAATGCTAATAATCAAGTATAATCCAGTTGCCTGGGGCTAGTACACAAATAAAAACTCTGCATCTCCTTGGGGAGGGAAAGAAATGGAGTATCTAAAGATTCATCTTTTCAAGGGTTCCCCAAGAAACTCAGCATCCTTTCACAATAAACTTGAATAGACATTTCTCCAAAGGAGACATACATACAAAAAAACAAACAAACTGGTATATGAAAACATGCTCAACATCAGTCATCAAAGACAGGCAAACCCAAACCACAATGAGATATCACTTTCCACTTGTCAGGAGGACTACAGAAAAAGACAGCAAGTGATGGCAAGGATGTGAAGAAATTGCAATCCCTGTGCACGTTGGTGAGTATGCAAACTGGGTTGGCACTGTGCAAGATATTACAGAAGCTGCTCAAAAAATTAAGAGTGAACTGCCATGTGATCCAGCAATCCCTCTTCTGAGTATTCATCCAAAAGAATTGAAATCAAGACCTTGAAGAAATATTAGCACTCTCAGGTTCATTTCAGAACTGTTCCTCAAGGAGGGACATGAATGTGCACTGACAGATGAATAGATAAGCAAAATGTCATAGATATAGGCAATGGGATATTATTCATCCTTAACAAAGAAGGAAATTCTGCAACATGTAACAATCTGGATGGGGGCGTTGTATTAAATGAAAAAAGCCAGTCACAGGACAGCTACTTCATAATGCCATTTCTATGAAGTATCTAAAATGACAAAATTCATAAAATCAAGGAGTAGAAAGGTTGTTGCCAATGACTCAGGGAGAGGGGATACCAACGGGTCTAAGGTTTCTCATAAGCGAGATAAATATGTTACAGACAGTGTTGCTATAGAACACTGTAAACTATAGTTGATAATACTGTTTTAAATACTTAAAATTAAGAGATTAAATTTCATGCTAAGTATTCTTGTAACAATTAAAAAAATTAGAAATAAGTGTACTTGTTATAATGAAATTTAACAAAAAAAGTGAAAGCAATGTCTTGCAGCCCACACTTCTTTCCCTATCTTTTCAAGTTCCCATTTAATAGTTACATTTTGATGGTTTGAAACAGAAAGTCTACATACCACTTAAAGACAGTATAAACTATTCTGGGATGTCTTCTTTAGTACAGGAGAAAAGAAACCAAGAATCTAACAGCAGACTTGGATCTTTAAAACTAAGATCCACTACTGAATGAAGGCATCTCTTCATAATTGTATTACCATGATAGTGTTAACAGTAGAAATAATTCTGCTGAAATAAAAGGTAAGTTATTCACTGCTTTCAATTTGGGCTTGCCTATGTGCATGTCATGCTAAATAATGCAAATAAATAACTTACACAAAGTTTATGCGTACAATTTTTTTCCTCAGAGTCTTTACAATCTTCAACAAGCTATGTCTATAGCTATTTTTCCGTCCAGTGTATTATGTTAAACATAACTGGCACAAAGTTCATACAAAATACTTGAATGCTATAAAATTTTTTAAATGAGTCAGTGTATTCATTTTGATTTAACAGGTATAAATAATTTTAGAGCAAAATTAGGAACAATCCAACATAATTCAATGTATTTATGAATGAAAAACACCAACCGCTGTACAGTATCACTGAAAGGACAGTGAGTTAGAAATCAGAAAGCAGGTTAATTTTCCAACATAGAATACTACTTTGGATTGTGTCCTTGGGTAACTAATTCCTCCTTCATTTTAATTTACTAATCTTTAAAATTTTAAATGTCATAGGGCTACTCATAAATTAGTTGAGAAGAACAAAGGAGATATTATTGCTTGAGAAATTATTTGCTTAATGTAAAAGAATAAACAAGCAGGAAATGGTACTTATGTAATTATCTCTCTAGATACAGATACTTTGGTTTTTAAAAGAAGACAATAGAGTCACACCTTGGGGCAGGAGCAGGGAGATCTGCTACCTTCAGGCAAACACAGTTCACATACATCCCAAGGACCTGGGTTCATCCCAGAGCCAGGGGCAACACCAAGATAAACAATAAAAATAAAATAAAATGCTTCTTCCTTCTCTCTTCCTGTGTCTGCCTGTCTGATCACCTTCATTCCTGCCTACAGCAGCTTAAAAAAAAAAAAAAAAAAAACCCTTATAAACAACATTAATTCACTGTCTTCTTTTTTAAAAGGAAAGGTGCAGTCAGGAATGAAAGCAAGTAGGC
Organism: Solenodon paradoxus; assembly: GCA_004363575.1. Classification (NCBI taxonomy): domain Eukaryota; kingdom Metazoa; phylum Chordata; class Mammalia; order Eulipotyphla; family Solenodontidae; genus Solenodon; species Solenodon paradoxus. Next base: position 131,989 of record RJWH01000057.1, read on the forward strand.
AGACAGGCATGAAGAGAAAAGAGGAAGAATTATCTATTTTAGTTTAGTTGTTCACACTGGTTGCCTTCCACCCCCACCCCACCATGCTCCTGGACTCAAACCCGGGATATGTGGCTTGCTTCTTCGGAATCAATTGACCTAAACACTGCTCCACCAGGGCGCGCCACACTACGTCTTCTTCATGCAAATGCAACATACTGCTTTATTCTATTTGCTCAATATTAATTTATTTTCCCATTTGTTCAATAAGTACATACTAATTTACATACTGGTTTTTCTCTCCTGTGGATTGCTGTGTTTTAAAGTACACTTGTTTGCCCATCTTTGGGCATTTACTGTTGCTTCTTGGCTCCATTCCTAAATGTTACCAGGAAAAAAAAAAAAAAAAAAATTTAAAGATTCAGCACCAACGAAGTCATTCTTTAGAATCTGACTGGTAAATTTATTTGCACTACTTTAAAACTTTTGCAGATGTATTCTCTAATTGTACTTAGTATGACTTTGTGAGTATGTGCGTGTCTCTATTTGCCCCACTACCAGGATCCACACAAAGAGAAGCCCACAGGTGGTGTGTCTAATAAGAGAAATAACTAATACAATAATATATATTGCAATACTGCAGCCACACCTAGGATTTGGAGTAACAGTATGACTCCACTGATCCGCATGTTAACAATTCCTATTGTATTTCAGTAGTAATAAACTGGCTTTGATCATTTTCAATTTAATTTGTAACTCATTGAACTCATAAGAAACCTAGTTTTTTCGATCTATGCTCTGAAATGCATGCTGTCATTTACCCTAAATTACACTGATCCTTAAGAAAGAGGGTGTCTTTGTTTTAGGCAAGGAAAGAGAAGAGAATAAAAAGTGTAACAGCTTCATATTTGATGTCTGAAGATTTGCTTCCAATCTCTGTCTTTCTAAATAAGTTGCCCTATTCTATTAACAAATTATTTAACTACATAAATGAGAATTCAGAATTTCTGCTCTTCTGATACTATAGCTCAAGTGAAGCAGTGAAACAGAAGCAGAGTTTTTGAGGTCATAAAGTTCCTACCAGATACCCATTATTACATTCTTGCTGGTGACACTGTTTCCCTCCTCTAATTGCCTCTTACCATCTTTAACATGTTGCTGGCAGGTGGAGTAACTGATTTCCTTAGCTCATTGTGCTTATCTATAATCTCATTTTGGATTCGTGTTTGAGTGGTTAACAAACCAGTAAAGGATGGGTCCTAGAGGAAAAGAAAATTAGAGGTCTTTTTTAGCATTTCTAAAAATTGCAGGAGTAAACAAGTTAAATCAAAGAAATAAAAATCACTTTAAAAAGCAGTTCAAGCCAATATGAGTTAAGTATTGTCAATTAAACTGAGCCAAAGTTAGGATAAAAAGAGGTTTGAAGTTTTAAGAGTGGAGATGGAATTCCTGCCATGACAAAAACTACTTTGAATCACAAATGCTAATTTCTGTTTTCAAGGGAATATTATATAATTTTTCTAGGCATAGGAGTGACTATATTTTATAACCACAAGGATACACAATAGGAAGTCAGATATTCATTCACATGAGATCAGGATGCAGAAGAGAGTTAAGAGTGGAGGTTCAAAAGTTCATTCTAGACTTGAAGACAACTTTGACCTGACATATTTCCTGTATTTTGAGAAAGAATACTTAGGTCCTTTTCTAAGTACCCTGAATACTCTGGTAAATGATTCTCCTTATTATGAGAAGGCTGGTGGTGGAGCAGGGTATGTGAATTTTTACAATAAGTTCTCAGCAATTTGATGACAAATTTGTAAGAATCTGCTGTTATTTGAACAAGAACTAGATTTTGATGTTTAAGTCTAATTAGACAGGGCCTTTGTCTATTTTCCCTGACATCTTGGTTAATTATTCTCTCCCTTCCTCCACTCCAAACTGAGTTCCCTCAAACTTTTCCAAATAGGGTAAACAAGTGTGGCCTCATTTTATTACTACTCTCTACTTAGGCTTCCATTTCTCCTGGCCCTTTGCATTAAGGACAGGGACCTGCAGAGATGCCTTGTACTCACAGATCTGGCACATCCCCAGCTACTGATTTCTAAGTTAGAGAGTATGCTCACGTGGAAGAGTAGTAAAGACCAATCTCTGCATTACATCAAAGCATCAAATAACATCCCCAGATATTTCCTGTTGAGTCTCACAAAACTGCTTAAAGTTTTTTTTTATTTTATTTTAAAGCACATCAAAATTTGTTCTTTGAGAAAGAAGTAATTATATACTAATCATTATGCAATCTTAATTTATAAATAAAAATTCTACTGAAGCAGACACCTTTTGTTTTTAAAAAATAACTTCAATAAAGTTTTTGTTAGGTGACAGAAAAAGTTTTCAGAAATAACATGGATAAATCTGACTATCATGTTATCCTTAAGGATATACTGAATAGGCAATATGGCAAATAAATAATTATAACACTAAGTGGTAACTGATGACAATTGAGATCTACTAGATATAGAGGAAGGAAGAATCAGTTCTTTTGATTGAGATCAGGAAAGGTTTTACCCAAAATGGTCTGGAGTGGGTTTTTAAAGGATGAGTACTGTGTTCTAGGATCTTGAGAAACTACAAAAAACCATACTGGGCAGAGGGTGTAAAGCATCTGACCAGGAAACATTTAGTGGTGCAAAATATCCAATGATAGTTCCCTTAGTAAGTTTGTAAAAGAAGAACAGAGAGCTAATGAGATTGATAAGGCCAAGAAAGGAAACTTTAGGAAAGAAATGGGAAGATAGCAAGCAACTTAAATGGAGCCCTAGGTGATGAATCAATTGTCTTCAGAATGAAAATTTCATGATGACAGTATAATACTGGCATTTCTGAATGCTAAATGAGTTTTGGACCAGTGTCAGAATTCTCTGGTCTAGCTATTTGTGTGGGCTCAGAGTTAATGAAGGGGTGGGAACAGGAACAGTGACCTAACGTGCTCAGCTTCAGAGGTTTCTGATCAAGACACCCTACATAGGTACCCACACATCAAAAACTGAAAAGGGTGGTTGATACAATTCTTGTTTATTATTAAAGTGAAGGAGCACATTAGATATAGAGGATTTGAATTCAGGAACCGGACTCTCACTTACCAGGACTATAAACATTAACACAAAGCAAAACAAAATAGCAACATGCTAAGATTTTAATCTTTTTAATCTAAAACACAGGTATAATTTTATCACACAGTAATGATGAAACTTATACGTGGCAGTATGTGAAGTTATAATAGTATAAGGTTATGTGAATATGCTATTACTTTCTCTGGATGATACTGAAATGGATTAAATTTAAAAAATCAGAGAAGATCTCAGGGGAAGAGGGCTGTCATTAGCTTCTTAAACTATAGACCAGTATGCTCATTAGAAATATGATTCAAGCATTATATATAATTTTAACTTTTTAGTGGTGACACTAAAATAGTAAAATGAAACAGGTGGTATGAATTTAAATAGTACATTGCATTTATAATAGCTTTAGTGGTATTTCATGAAAATAATACTTTCATGTCCTAATACTCAGACTGTGAATGTGACATTATTTGGAAAAAGGGTTTTACTAGGTATAATAAAGTGAAGAATTGCGAGATGAGATAATCTTGGTTTATTGAGTAGACTCTAAATCCAGTGACAGGTATCCTCTGATAAAAAGACAGAGAGGAAAAGCTGGATTCTAGATGGAGGCAGACACTGGAATCATGATGTCACAATTCAAATGACACCCAGAATTTGCCCATGTTATAATTTAGGAAAGAGACATGGAAAGTCTTTCCTCCTAGATCATTCAGATGGAGGATGGCTCTGCCAATACCTTATTTTCAGGATTTTTCAGAGAAGTAAGAGAATACATTTCTTCTGTTTTTAAACCACTGAGCTTGTGTTAGATTTTTTTTTTTTTTTTACAACAGTAAGATTTGAATGCCTTAGCTAACTAATTATCTAAAATATCATTCATTATATATTCAATAAAATTATTAAGGGGATATTTTAATTTTGGACTAAGTCTTTGAAATCTGGTATTTTACACTTTGGAAACATTTTATTTTGGATGAGCCACATTTCAGGTGTTCAGTAGCCTCAGGTCACTAGTGGCTACAATATTGGAAAGCTCAACCTTATATTTTCATCTAGATCATTGTGTTAAATGCATTGGGCTTCCAATGAGTACTTAGTAATGTACCAGACACTCTTACTGTCATTCCACGAAGTTGCCTAGAGAGCTCTGGAAAAAACACTTCCACTTGAACCTTACTTTTCCTTCTGTGGGTAAAGATGGAAGCAGCACAGCAGCCAGAAACACCACCCATGGAAGTAAAGTCATTTCTGGGAAGTAAGTGAAAAACAATCAAAGTTCTGCAACTGAAACATGGAGGACATGGACCTCAGACTAAGAGAATACACAATGTAACGATTCCCAAATTTACAAATAATGTAACAAGAGAAGACATCATATTGTATCAGTAGACTCATTGTGGAACCAACCTTGCCTTGACAGGGACAATAAAAAATAAACTGAAGAACTTGACTGATGCCCTTGAAGACCACTTCTTTCTGTCCTGTTCTATTGCTCCTAAGTCCTTCAAAAGAATGCTTGGAAAAATATATTTCTTCACAGTCAATGACGGCACTAGAATTGACTATTCATCTCAATTGGGAGGAAAGATTATTTTTAATGTGCATCATCTCTTGACTTGCTATTCTCTATGAAAACTTAAATTACTTGTCTTTTTATTGACACACAACTCAAGTCAAGACTCCAGGGTTGTGATACACAGAAATTAATGCACAAACACTTTATTAATGGTTATTTCTCCAATGGAGGAATTAGAAGTTATATTTATTTTTTTTACCTTACAATTGTCTATATTTTCAAACTTTCTGCTGTATAAAAAATACAAATATAACTGATATGTTGAAAATATAGCCTATTCCATAGCTGAATCCATGATTTAGTTTTTTTAATAGGTTGTTTAACATCTTCAACTTTGAAAAGACAGCAATGGTTCACCCATGATTTCATTTCATAGTGTCAAAAACAATCTTTAGATGAAGCGGCAAGACCACTTTAGTTTAGGAAACATTCATCTTCACACCATTAGTGATATAAATTTCTTACATTATCAGTGAAAGAAATGCTGCTTTTATTTATCCATATGAGATTGTTACTCCCAAATTCTTGCAAGGAAAATAATTCTAAACAATTTACCTGTGGTATTTCTCAGATCTTATTGATTTGCAAAAGGTAAACAATTGATACCTTTTCCATGTATTCCTTTTACCTCAATAGTGTAATCATAACAGGGAAAGGAATGAACATTTACTTATTCACTGTGTATGGTAAAATACAATGTATAACATACTCATATATATTGGTGAGTGTGGGTATGATATATATGTATATATTATGTATAGTGTGTGTGTGTGTGTGTGATTTAAAGTAAAGGGGCAGGCAGGAATGAAAGCAAGTAGGCAGGCAGCCGGGAAGAAAGTGGAAGAAGAAGCACTTCATTTATTGTATGTAATTGTTCATCTTGGTTGTTGCCCCTGGTCCTTGGTCTGGAACCTGGGTCTGTGGGATATATGTGGACTACATCCAGTAGACTTAGTTGCTAGGCCACTGGATACCCTGGTATTACATATTTTACAGATGAAAAGATTGAGACCTAGAGCAACCTATGCCAATGGTAAATTCTTAAGTAATGTCAGAAATTAGCTTTCATTATGACTTATGAAAGGGACATAGCTTCAACATGTGAAAAGCAACTATTTTTCAGCACAATGAAGTAGTTCTATCCTTATTTGATGCTTCATGAATACATAACTATATATGTTTATTATAAATATCATTATTATGGTGATATATAAATTATAACTTTTTTTCATTTTTTATTAAGGAAAGGTATAATTGTTTCAAAGACATTAATATGGGTCTTATATTATTTACTTTAGAATGAATTACAAAGAATTTCTTTAAGTTTCTACTTGAGGTATTAAGAGATCAAAATTAATGTGATCATTCTCAATAAAAATCTATCAATTATGTTTTGAAAATCTGATTTTCAAAACATAAATTCATTTGAAGAGTGAAGTGTCTTGTGTTTTTATTTTTTATATTTTGAGAATCAAATCCTAGCATTCCCTAATCCACCACAGTAGGAAGGAAGCAGAAGCCCTTAGTACTATGTATTCCTTAACTACCTGCTTTATAGATTTTGAAGTAAAATATTTTGGTGAAAGTTGTCAACCAATTAAATTAGCTTTTTTCAGTCAGCTTTCTCACTCATCCTCTGCCAGTGGTTCCAAGTCAAAGAGGTTTCTTAGAACACTAGTTGCTTTTGCTTCTCCTTTTCGGAGTCATCCTCATATAAAGCTGTCCTTTGGCTTTGGTTTCTAGTTCTCATATGGGGTTGAGAGCTTGTAAGTTCCACAAAATCTTCTTCCAGATATGTTTATTAAAATATCATTTTTGCCATTAGCAAAATAAAAGTGATTAACCATTAAAATGTTCAGAGCAAAATAAATATTATCACTTACTGCTGTTTCTCAGGCAAGATGAAGTATTTGCTTTGTCTGTATGAAGGAGGAAGGTGGAAAGAAAGGAGGTTAGGGCACAATATTTAGTATGCAACTTCATAATTTCATAAAACAGATGTTACATATTCCTCTCTGTCCCCCTCTTCTCCACCTACCCTCACTCACCCAGTTTATTACATCAATGAAAGCAATGGCACTTTTGGTATAAAATGATATATAAAGAAAACTTGATCATATTTTATACCTTTAAATCCACACTGATACATACTTGTAAAGTTGGCTGCCATTTCCCCCAATGCCACTTACTAACGGAAAAGGAGTGTGCTCTTTCTTGCAGGTGTTTTAAAGCCAGGGTAGCATGGTTCTCTTAAGGTGTCTAGAGGAGAAGTGTGGAATATGGTTTCTCCTAGAATAGGAGGAAAAAAAGAGGATATTTAAAATGAAGATGTGAAGAATAGGTAGGTATCAGTAATCTCTATCACAGATTTAAAACTTGATTCAATGGTTTAGTGTTGATGTATAATATTTTTCTGTAACTTTTTGATCTCAGCACTAAGACCACGATCTTCTAAGATCAGACTGTGTTTGATGTCCTGGTATTTCTTCCAAACATTAATAAAGAAGTGGACTTCTTAAAGAAGGCTAATAACTATTGATTGTCAAAGTTCTCTGGAATATTGCAACATGTTTTCATGACAATTCCTTGCCTAGGCCTCCAACCCATACACTCTTAGGAGGTAAGTTCTATAAGGAGTCATCTACAGAGTGACTTCTGATTACATGGATTTGAGGTCACACCTATCCCTCGTCAGGTCTTTTTCCTGGAAGCCAGCAGTGGACACAAAGTTGAGAAGAATCCACAGCCTCAATTCTAATTGCAATATACAGTTTTAATAACTGTGCATGGAGGGTGCAAATAAGAAACTCAAATTCTTAATTTAACCTCAGGAAAGACCAGATTTAGAAATGACTTCAGGTTTCTGTAATGATTTAGAGTGTAAACAATTCTGTTTGTAAACAAATTCTATTTGTCTTTTAAGATAGGTAAATAGTTTCAATGGGATAAACAGAAAGGCAAATGAAAATGTTTAGTGGATAGGTGTTAAATCACAAAAACGAACACTCTGCGCTGAATTACCGGATAAGAGTTCCCAGAAGACCCCTAAACTCACAGATGTTTCTCACACCTGTCTTCATCCCGCACCCCAACCTGGCTCATATCTTCTTTCCAAGACGGTTCTAATTCTTACCCTGGCTCCAGAGCCCAGATCCTCCTCCTGCAGAGCCCCAGAGACCAGCTGGCTGCAGCTCATTCCTTCAGCACGCAGGCAAAACCTGGCTCACGTGCGCGTCGGGATCACGTCATTGGGCTTTATGTCTTCATCCTGCTAACTGAATTCACCAGTCTTAACCCCCATCTCTCTTTAAGGCTGCCCAGAGAAAACACATTTTCCCCTATGAAAAGCAGAGATTTTTTTTTTTCTCATTACCATCACATAATGAGGAAGGTAAACGTTCCTTAATAAATCTAAACAGTATGAGGAGTAGAAGGAAGAGGGAGATAGTTTCAGCATTTGAAATACTCAGGAGGTGTCTAGAAAAGGAGCATTCCTTTCAGACAAGGTCGCTCCAATTAAAGTGGGGCAGAATTTAAAGAACAGATTGAAAAAGTCCCTAGTTAAGTTTGTAGCAGATACTGGTGTGTGGCCAAGCATAATCAGGGTTACATAAAGGTGGCATTTTGCAGGTTCATTCGTGAACACGATGTGTTCCTGCCCCTCTTCTTCCCTTCCATAATAGTTCTGTGATCAGGAAATTGAAGCAGAGTAACATGAAGTCTTAGGAAAATGACCAGCATTCCTGACCCAAGAGGTTGCTTGCTTCAAGTAGAGCCAATCTAACCGGTGTTGGTTAGAGTCCTGTTGCCTCTCTTTACAGAGGGCAGAGGACGGACGAATAGAATAGTTACATTGTGTTGTTTTGAAAACATAAAGGAATGAATGAATTCATTACCTAGAGTTCAGTCCAAAACACAAGTATTAACAGCTATCACCCGCTAACTGTATACTTGCAAATTGTCCTAAATTTCCCAGCCAGGCTTTGAGATGCATTCAGGCATAACAAACTGCCATATTTCATGGTGCTGAGTGTCATTTTCTCTTGACAGTGCTCTAAGTGACCAATGCAGTGACATTATTTGCATTCTCCTTTACTGTTTATTTCAATTCAAATACCACTGACTTAAAAAAAATCTTGGCATTTTCCTTTCTCTGCTTTATGACTGCTTTCAGTTAAAGTTAACTTCTGATTAATTTGCCTTTTTTAATTCATCTTCAGATTTTTCTCATTCTCTCTCATTGCTATATTCAAGTTTTTACCATATCTTTCTTGAAATATTAACACTTGAATTACTTATTACACAAAATTACTGTCTACCCTTTTATACTAAAATGGCTTAGTACATTTTCTTTTTTTTCTAGTGTAAAGCAATTCACTGTTCTCTGAAAATAGTCTAACTTACTGTGAATATCCTGTTTTTCATTCTTGGAGACACCACGCCTATATTTATTACTTGTTCCCTAGATGATGTCAGAATGAGAGAAACTTGGGTGCTGTAGTGATACTGTCTGTGAACGTATATTTGAGAAGTTCAATCTCAATTACAGCTATTTCCCCAAAACCTGGCATAATACCAGTTACGAAGGTGGCTCTAAATATTTGCTGAGTGAATACTGACCTGACCTAGATTCTTAAGAATTCCAGAGAAAAGTACACATCATCTCTTTCCTCTAAATTTCATAGCACTGTGGGAAAGACACTTAGATATTAACATTACCTTGTTATGTGGTTTAGTGGTAATTAGTCGGACCATAAAATTATCCTGTAATTGGGAGTTCTGTGAGTTGATACAATCCCATAAAACCTAGATGATAGAATAACATTCCAACTGCTTTGAAAAATGTATATGACTTAATCAGAAAGGAAAAGAAAAAAGAATTTGCTATACTTGGTTGGAAGAGCAGAAACTGACAAAGTATATTTAAATCAGAATGCTTGATTGTTGAAATGTTGGAGAGACTATGAAACTCAAAGGAGAATTTATTTCTTTATATAATATGGGAAAGTAATTTTATTTATATTTAGAGAAATGGGAAATTTATGAGCAACTATTATTTCATGAAAGCTACTTTATAACACTGCAGGGTGATATGTGGAACTGAGAAAATGGTAATGGGAAAAGAAAGAGTGTGTTGACCATTTCCCATATTAATTTCAGAGCAGCAGAAATAGGATAAAGAATGGAATATAAAGTGATAGGGGGGAAAAAGCAATGCTAGAAGTGAGGTTACCAGTAGGGAATGGGGTGGAGGTGGGAGGAAAGTGGCGGTGAGGTCCAATAGATAATGGTGAAGAATTTTTGATACATTGATGATGGGCAGTGTGTATGGCCATACAAATTTGTGAAACAGGGAAACTGCACAGTGGGTTTATATTGCTTTGTAAAGTTACCTCAATAAATATTAAATTAAAAACAAACCAAAATGTAAGATTTTGATAATTATTAAAAATAAAAAAATTGTATTAGAAAATTTTTTAAAAAGCAGTGTTGATAATGACTTTGGTATGGTGGACAAAACTACCACAGAAGGAAGCTTGTAGGTTTCGAGTCTATGTATGTGTTGAGTCTACATAGAAAATACATCTCCATTATTGAGAGGAATAGTGCAGATACTTGTAAATATTTAAGTACAACAGAAATTAGCAGTGTGCTGAGCTGAAACAGTAGCAGTAAAAATGCCTGAGGATTGGGAGGCTCAGTTGCATGAATTCTGATGAGAAATTTACTGTTTCTCTCTACATAAAATATTTCTCCCTCTGTACTTTAATCATGTGAACTTGCTAAACTAAGATTATTTTAAGCTTCAAATACAGGTTCTACATTTCTAAATGACATTACTTTTATTTTTTCCCTTATTTTTATTGTATTGGCTATAAACTTGAAATGTGAACAAAAGTGGGGCAAACTGACATCATCTACTTATTCTTGATTGTGTATTCCAGACTGAAAAGTACTAAAATGGTGCTTTCACTTATAAAGTAGTAATATAAACAGAAAACATTCAGTCACTCATTACTAAGCACAAGGGTAGATGAAGGATCTTATGTTTCTTATTAAGATGAGGAAGTTACCTTCTATTTCAATTTTTCAGAAAATTATTTTTGTTAAAGGTGTTGACTTTTGTCAAGTGCATTTTTTCATCTTTTGTGATGGTCAAATGACAATATAGTATATCATCACATTAATTGATTTTTGAATGCTGAAACCACCTTTCATTCCTAGGATAACTTCACTTTGTCATAGTATTTAGCCCTTTAATATAATATTATGTGTATATGTATACATAATATAGTTTTTTTATGAACTCTTTGTCCAGTTTTGACATAGGTAATACTAGCATGAATGTGAAATATTTCTCTCATTTTATTTCATGAACTAAATGAAAATATCCTGAAATTGTACGATACCTTAATTATATCTATATATACATATATACAAATATATACATATAGATGTATACATATATATTATATAACTATAATCTAGTGCAATTTAATCTCTCTTCTAGTCAATAGTCTCTTAACTGATTTCTTCTACTCTCGTCCTCTTAAATATGTATCTCATCATATTATACTCTCTTCAATATACAATCTTCATTATGTGCTCATAATTTACCATCTTACTTATAATAATAGCCTAATACTTCATGTTCTCTGGAGGGTACCATGTGACTAACTTTCTGCTTAGCTCTCTGACCTTTTTCACAATTTCACTTAACTTGTTCATTTTGCTCCAGTCATTCTAAGCTTTATACCTACCTCAATAATTTTGTATTCATTATTCTCTTTTCTGAAGGTTTTCTCCATAAAAGCATCTTATGTGTTCTTTTCTCACTTCTATCATGTATCTGGCTCAATGTTATCAGCTCAGAAAGGGTTTACCTATGTTATTTAAATTAATATTCTTCCTTCCAGCCTAACCTTGTTATCCTGTATTCTTTGTCCATTTTAGTTCAGGACATTTATCACTTCAAATTATTATATAAATATTTGTTTGAAAAAGTTTATTTCTCTCTTTTTAAGATGTGAACCCCATGAAGATGGAAACTGGGTCTGTCTTATTAATCACTGTATTTCAACTATATATCTAATTTAATTCCTGAGTCATTACATTTGTAGAATGTAGGAATTATTACACATTGTAATGGCTACTATTATAGAAACAATGGGGAGATGTGAGAGAATGGAAGGAATTCTGCGAGGAGAGAATGGGAGGGAATCTCTTAGATACAATGAAATGTAACATGAAGAACTATTCTAGCAAATAATAGAGGACAGACCCTTTCAGACAGAGAAAATGGTAAACTCAGATGCCCTGAGGTAATTTAATAGGATTGTTGAACTTGAGGCATGAGAATTAAAGTTCAATGAAATAAAGTTTGAATTGAAAGGAAAGCACGAAGAGATGATTCAGTTTCTTGCATCAATTTAAGAGAATGGATGTTATTCTAAGTACTTGGGAAGTCTATGCGAAGGTGTTTAAAGCATATTCATTAGGAAGTCTATTGCTTTCGAGGTTAAGATATGCATATGAAAACAGCACCTAGGAACTGTACTGGTGTCTCGAACCTCTTCTTCCCTTGTCTCATGATTCATGACTCACACCATTGAAATTATTAGTGTAGCTGATGCTAGATACACAAGTGAGTCTGATTTGACAACCTAAACTGTGGTATTACCTGATAGGTCCATGAAAAAGACAAAACCAAATGTTAACAATAAAATAGAGGAATTAAAATGTCATGGAGGAGGTTGGGGCAGGGAGAAGTCTGAGAAAGAATAACCAGATAATATGGGGAAAAAATGTGGAGTATCATGCAGCCAGGAAAAAGAGATTATCTTTTGTTAGTGCGCTTTTTATTTTTAAGTAGTTTTAGACTTAGAGAAAGTTAGTACAGAGAATTCCCATTACTCTTCACCCAGTTTGTTTTGCCTAATGTTATTGTCTTACAATATTACTCTGGTATATATGTTAAGACTAAGAAATCAACATTACTATGAAAAACCCTTTAGACTCTATTCAGATTTCACTGTTTTTCCCATTAATGTTGTTTTTCTGGTCCAGGATCTGATACAGGACACCACATTGCATTTACTTCTTGTGTTTCTTTTGTCTCCTCTGATCTGCAGTGGTTTCTCAGAGTTTCTTTATTGCTCATGATTTTCATAGTTTTGTGGAATACTGTTCAGGGGTATATTGTAGCATGTCCCTCAATTTAGGTTTTCCTGATGTTTTATCTTGCGATGATAATAGGGTTATAAGGTTTCGGGAAAAAAATAACATAAATGTGACCTAAATCACATTTAGAAGGGGATACATAAATCCACATGACTTATGATCACTGGGAATGTTATCTGTGGTCAGTTGGTGAAGATGACATTTTTCAGACTTTGCCACTGTAAAGTTACAATTGATCTCTTTCCACACTGTACTCTTTGGAAGTGAGTAATGTAGTTCAACCCAGACTTAAAAGAAAAGGGGCATCTTCATGGAGAGCAGAGAATTTATACATGTTATTTTGAATTCTTCATCAACAGATATTTATTGAAGAAAAGAGAGGTTTAAAAAGAAAGGTGCAATCAAATTCACCTGCACAGTTTCTTTATAGGTGAGCAATCAAGTCTTCATCAACTTTGACAAAATAAAGTTTGCAGTATCATAGGAAGAGCAATTTCAACTTAATTGTAAAGATAGGAATCAAATGAATGGGAAGAAGGGTCACTGGGCATTAAAGACTGCATATGTGAATATTTCTTTTAAGATTAAGCTTAGCTAGAAAAGAGAAGCATAATCCAGAATTCATGTAACAATGATATTACATCTCTTCTTACACATTTTGTTTTAGGAACATGATTCTTAATTTCAATTCATGGTTCTAGTGACTGTAGTCATAAGCAAATATCACTTTCAAATCCTCAATTTGATTAAATTCATTAAATTTAACTCATCAAATTGATTTCAAAACTCAGAGTTGTTATCCTAGATTATGTTATTTCTAAACCCTTTGTGAGAAAGATAGGTCTGCAAAATAAAATGCAGATCCAGGAGAAAAAGATTCATTACTATTTAGAACCAAATTTGTAGCTAACATGCCCACTCTTTTCTTGTTAGTAAATGTCAAATCTAAGACAATGATATGGTTTTGCTTGGTCTGTACTGGCGTTTAATAAATCTTGTTTGGACACTTGCAGGAGGCATTGCATTTGTCCTTGGTGACAGAATGTTCACAGCCGATCATTTTCACCAAACTTTTACAGTTACTGTATTCATCTTGATACTTGCAACTATTGGCTGCAATAAAAACAAAGAAATTAGTCACATTATTATTATTTACCTCCATAACAGCAATGTAAACAATAAAGGCAACTGAATGAGGAGATGTGAATTGAACAAACAAATGGCATCATTTCACTATGATGGCACATAAGTTCCCTTAGCTAAATTCACTAATTAATCCATCACTGTTTTTAAATTTGCGTTTCTTAAAGTATTTCTAAAATGAATTAACCTACTTCAGTCTCAGAGTATGGTGTATTTAAATGACTCTCCAGAACTGCACTAACCAAAATGAAAGTCACTATGTGGCAGCTTAAATTTAGACTTAAATGGATTAAAGTTAAATCAAATTACTATTTCCATTCTTCAGTGATACTAGTTATATTCCAACAGTTCAATAGTCAGTGCATCTAGGAGATACTTTAAAAGGACAGTGAAAATAATGAACATTTCTATCATTGCAATGAGTTATATTGGATACTGTTACTCTAGATTTTAATATTACTAGTTTTTTTTATTCCTTTCTAAATCCTGATTCAATTCACCCAGTGTCAGATATATGAGACTCCCAACTACTAAATAATTCAAATCAAGAAATAATCACCAGCCTGAACTCTTTCACCTTTATTTTTTATCATCACTCAAGAAGCACAGGTCACGTGGGTTATTTTTTTCTTCCTATCTGACCATTTCTCTTAATTTATTTTGCCATAATGTAGTACAAACATCTTTCTGTTTTGAACCCAAGTTTTTTAACAGTTTCCAAGCTGATTTCCATTCAATTATTTCTTTATACTACTGTCATGAACTCTTTATAAAACACAATTGTAAAACACCCTGGATGAGTAGTGGTTAAGTCAGTCTCCTCTGAAGAACTTAAGCCACATACACCTGGGTTCGAGTCCCAGGTTCAGAATGAAACAAGTGTAAATAACTAAATTGAAACAAAATAAAAATGCTTCTTCCTCTTCAGTCTCCCAACCTGCCTGCCTGTTTGGCTTCATTACTGCCTGGACCTTTCCTTAAAACACATACACACACATACATGTAATTATGATCTCTTTACTCTTCCAATTAATTATTTATTATTATTTATTATTTATTATTAGTAGGATAAACACCAAATTCCTTAGAAATCAATATTCAACAGAGAAGTAGATATTCAGATTGTTTTCTTTATTTGACTTACAGCTTTGATATTACCAATATTCTGAATTATGGCTATCCAATTTACTCAGAAAGAATGCAACCATTCAGTCAGGTGTATGCATTTGGGAAGTAAAAATCTCAGTTATGGGTCAACTGTATTTTCCTAATAGCTTTAATGACTCACCCTAACTAAATAATAATACCAGCTCTACACCTCTGTACAGAATAATATAGAAAACAAGGTATAACATAACATCATTTTTACTTCTTTTTGCTAAAATTATCTTGAGGCTTCTGTGAGCTGTTAATACTATATGCAGATTGACATTTAAAAAGTAGAAAACTAAAGTGTAAGTGATGACTGAATTAAACTTGATTATACTTACTAAACTATGGAAAAATGAGAAATTTAGTCTAATGAACTCATTGACATATAGGAGTTACAATAGTTGATACCCAGGCTAAGTTACATTCTGTGATCTTACATATTTATATTTGAACATATATTTTCTTTATAAAATGTAATCTTAGTTATAAGGGAGTTAATTTTTGCTGACAATAAAATTAATATTTAATTACAATGAATTACTTCCACAGAAACATTTTTCTATATACCTGCACCTAAGGGGGTCAATACAAATACAAATACACATTGATGATAGATGCTTCTTTAGATTACATATAGCAATAGACTTTTCATTGCAAATAATATATAAATACTAAATTTTATACAAAATTTTTGCTTAAATGCAATCTGTTGAGTTATTTTATCTTTGTCTTTTCATGTAAACATTAAAATTAAGCTGATTATATTCAAAAGATTTCCTAATTCTTAAAAATAAATATCAGGTCACTTTATTTATACTGACAAGTTAATGACTCCAAACTTACTGCATAGTCCATCGTCACAGTCATCAGGGCAACTGGCACATTGCGCTCCTCTTAAGTACGGTGTATATAGTCTGTTTTGAATATTACCACTAAAATTTGAAATGCAAAATGTCAAACATTTTTCATGTCTTAATTTAGCTGTTGCCCAGGTAATCATACAACTTGAATTGTGTTTTTAATCATGCCAAATAACTGGAAAACTAACATTTCCAAAGTAACAATGTGAAGAGAATAATCCACACATTTTCTCACTTTCTTGACAGTCTCTCACCCTGAACAACTGAAATAAGTTAAACAAGGTCTAACATTTTCAAAATATATTTCAATGTGAAAGCACTTTTCATCTCCTAATATACTTAATCAAATTGTTAAAGTGGTCAACTGAGATGTCAATCTAGTCTCCTAAATTTTATATAATATTTTAAGCTAATGAAATATAAAGTAAACCATCGCTAAGGTAGACTGCCCCAAGGTGCTGGTGAGGAGTAAAACATATCCCAGACAGGAGAAGCTCTGGGTTGCTAGAGGATTACAGTGTGGAAAATACTTATGGTGGAATGTAAATTTATATTCAAAAAGGAAAATAAAAATGTTTCTGTAATACATACTAGGGAAGTAAATCTCCAGAATTCTTTTTGGCTTCCAGATGAGGGTGGTGATTTTCAAATCACATCTGATGTGTGATTTGGGGAGGTAGGTGTGGTTACAGAGGTTTTGAACTAGATAGAAGTGGTGTGTATTTGATTTTTATGCCAAAATTGGGAATATTAGAAATAAATTTTCATTTATTGTTGGTTTTATCTTGCAGCTTTTAATTATTATCCTTTCGGTTATTTTTATCAAATACAAAAACGTTTCAAAATCTCCCCTGCACTAAGTGGGCTAACAAATATTTCTGAATTTCAGCCTCTCTGCACAGAATACAGCTGTGTGTAAGTGAGTCCTTAGAAAAACTGAATTAGATATTTAAGTGTTCTTGCATACCCGTTTTTATCAATTTTTTATTCCAATTCTCCATCCAGATTCTTGGCTTCAGATCCTTTCCCTTTCAGAGCATGGAAGTGAGTTTGGATACATTCCCCTAGGACCTCTCTGTTCTCTCTATTAAAATTCCAACAGGTTTGTGATTTGAAATAACTTTGAGAATTATACTTTTGAAACTGGAACCCTACCTCATCTCATCTATAGCCTCAAAGTAAACCATGGAAGAAACTTGGTTTTGAGGGGAACTCTCCCTCCAGTGGTAAGGAATTTCAAACTTTAAGAGAAAGAAAGAAAGAGAGAGAGAAAGAAAGGAAGGAAGGAAGGAAGGAAGGAAGGAAGGAAGGAACGGACTAATAGATGATCGGGAATAGACTTCAATATATTCATAAGACTATTTGAAGATAATACAAAACCATTACCTGAAAAAAATATGCTTCCTACTATATATCAAGGTTTTAGTGGGTGATCCCTTAAGAGATTTTTTTCTGTATGTGTGCTAAATTCTGAGAAGCAAAGACTTAAGATATTACATTTTCTTGACAAATTTGAAATATGTAAAGTAACTCTTGAAAAGCTGCTGAGGCCCAAGATTTAATCATTTCTTAATAGAATGTAGATATTTTTAAATAAGTAGGAATAGGAACATTTTAGCAGAAAGGACTGGAATCAATAAAATGTCATTTTTCATTTGCTGCCTCACCTTCGCTGCTGGTCTTACCATCAACCTTTCACTTTCTAGTGCGTGAACACAGCAAGAATTGATAAAGCCACATCAGGAGAATTATGTTACATATACCCAAGGAGTAACCCTGAGTCTCAAGAATGGCAACTGAGAGGGAAGGCAAATCATTTTATACACAAGTAAAGAAAACTTCAGAATATTTTACTTGGCACTTAGCTTATCTCCTTTTTGAGGAGTTGGTTATGTCCCAACTTTAGAACCCTTATTTAAAGATTTACTCCCCATCCCCTACTAAAATTTTTTTAAATCTATTTCTATTATGTGATAATGTGAAACTATTAAATTGCTGTTATCATTACTAACAGTAAATTTGAAAGTGTATACTTACGCAGGACAATATTGGCAAACATAGAAGTATTTCAGTTGTTTTTCACGACAATAAGAATGAGCACATCCAAGTTTGAAAGATGAGAACCAAACAGCCTACATTCCCCATAAGTGAAGAAACAAAGTGCATTAGTGAGAAAGGAACATCAAAAAACAGATAGGAAATACAAAACTAAAGAAATGTTACTGATGTATTTTGTTTCCATAGACCTCACTGATAAATTTAATTAAGTTATTGAATCAAAATAAAAAATTAAACTATTAAATATTCATGTATTTATACTATTTTAGCCATTTAGGCTATTAGAAAAATATACTTTCCTACCAAGATCCTGCTGGGTTTCGACAAATGACAGCTCACAGCCAAAACACTCACTACATGCTAAGATTATTCTTTTCCCATTGAAGATTAATCTTCCACCACATTCAACGTTGGAACCAATAGAGATTTGGAGAGAAATGCATTTACATCAGACGGCTTTTAAATTGTTCCCCTTACCTGGGTGTAGTGTCCAATCACTGCATTTTTATGCTTTGGCCCTACACCAAAGTTAAAATCATGCTTCTCATCAATCCAGCTGTCGACTACCCTTGACCATCGTTGAGGGTGGCTAGACATATAGAGATTCTCTCCACAGTGGCTTGAATCTTAGAAGAAGAAAAAGATCATTCCATGAGGAAAGCAATAAAACAAGCACTAGGCCATCTTTGTATCTATGTGTGTTTGTATGTATGTATAAATATATATATATGTATGTATCTATCTAATCTATATCTATCAATATCTCTGTGTTTCAATGTATCTCTGTTCTTCAGTGTTCATTGTTGCTAACTCTTGATTCATAGATAAAGGAGTTCCTTATTAGCTATAAGCTGAATAGAAGCCAACTGTGTATAACACAGTGAGGCCAGTAGCACTGTGTAAAGTCTTGAATAAATGAAGTCCTCTTTCTTTAGTATGGACCTCCCCCTAAAGTAATCAATTTATATGTGATGCTATTCATGGGTATCTGCCTAATGTGCTGTTACCTTTGTATTCTATGGTTGTTGAAGGCAAAACCAACTCATAATTTCTCTCTTACTCTTGCCCACACTTAACAGAGATTCTTCGTTAATAGAAACTTGAAATAAATGTATACAATTGTCATTTGTGTAAACTTTGAGAGAATTTATACTCATTCTTTAAAAACCCCATTCATGAAGCAAATGAGGGAAAATAAATGGCTACCTTTAAATCGTGAGTTATTGACTGCCTTAAAATTGGTCTTCCTTATATTTATGACATTTTTTATAACGAGTAGATATTTTATCTGACAATATTTTATCTCATTGATTTTGTGCTCCCTGATATAGAGGTCACGTGTTAGGTTCTTTTGTGCCTTCAGACTTTATAGGTACCAGGAACATGCAAAAGACTTGATTTGCTCTCTTTAAAAATTAAAAAGAAAATAGCAAAAATACTATTAATGTTAAATATTTTTATAAATATTTATTATAAAAGTTAGGAACAGTTTGATAAAATTCAACATATTTTATAAATACAATGATGAAAGTTTTTGAAACACAATCTACATAGTATGAACAGGAAACTGGCTTAGATGTCAGAAATTCCAATGTTAAATTTCTCATACATGACAGTCATTACCAATATTTTCCCCCTTTAAAGTCAGTTTTGTATCTACACAGAGAAAGAGGTGATACATGGTCTAATTTACTCATGAGCTACCTCAGAGTACCAATATGTGATATAGTGTCTAAAAAATCTAAGACACAAGCACAGGGTGGTGCCTCGCAGAGTTCTCTTATACAGGTACTTGAACCAGAAATAGGAGGCATTAGAGGCAACATTTGGTGCACCCTGATGGAGCAGTGCTTTGGTCAATAGCCTTTAGCCAGCATAGTTCACATACATCCCAAGAATCCAGGTTTGTGTCTGGGGCCGAAGATGAACAACTAAATAAAATAAATTAAGTGATTCTTCCTTTCCTCACCTTCTGCCTGCTTGCCTCTGCTCACATTCATTCCTGCCTGCACCTTTCCATTAAAAAAAGCAAAAGAAGCAGCATTTATTCACAAAGCCTTCTTAATGCAACATAAAAATGGTCCCTCATTATTGTTCAACAAACATTATTTTACATACTGGTTTTTCGATCACTTTTGTCACTGTGTTTGTATATGCAATTGTTGGCCCATCTTTGGGCATTCATTTCTGCCTCCTGGTTCCATTCCTAAAAGGTGGGGGGAAAAGATTATGCATTAATGACTGAAAGCACAAAGGAGTATAAGCTTTATAACTTGATTGGTAGTTTTATTTACATCAGTATAAAATTGCCATAGATGTGTCTTCTGATTATCAGCATAATAAAATAGATTTTGAGGAGTTTTTTTCTGCTCCACAAAAAAAGGAGATGATATGCCTGTGCTGAATAATTGAAAAATCTAAGATAGTGACCTATTTATGATAGCACAGCGGACACACATAAATATTTTTAGAGATCCAAATCTAAATACAGATAAACTTGTGGCGGTATTGAGATTATATTTCGCTAGTATATAGGAGCTAGCATGCTTTATTCCCAGTTCCTCCCTGCCCCCTTCACCCGCCTCCCCACTGTATGCATGTGAGAGGCATGTGCATTTCAGAGCTGGAACCAGAGAAATGGGTTGTTGTTAACCAAAATGGTATGGATACTAAAAGAAGATCTGAGATTTAAAATTTTCTGGATCCTAGATTAGGATAGAGAATGAGCAGAAACAATTGAGAAGTCTAGATGCCCAAATATTTGGTTTTAATTCTGAATCCATAATTTAAATAGTCCTGTCATCTGAAAAAGTTATTTAATCATGATAAAGTAAAATAAAGGACTTTGCCCTAATGCTGCTTAAGCTTTGGGACTCTCACTTGCAGAGATAACTGTTAAGGTCAAAATATGCTTGGACATTTTGGTGGGGAGGTGTTAAAATTTACAATGGTACGATATTTTTTTTTCCTTAAAGAGGATTCCTTTAAGCTTCGAGTCAACACAATTTGGAATTTACCGCCTATCAACATGTCTCCTAGAAAATATATAGAGTGTAAGGTGCAAACAGGAGCAGTAGATATTACTAATGATATTTATGATGACATGTAAGTGTGACTGCATAAAGACTCGAAAGAAGGACTGCAGACAGAACACAGAACCTACTGGAAAATTTGGGAGGGATTAAAATGAACAGTGAAAGTGTCTGAACATTAATTTATCATGGTCAGAAGACATACATTAACCTCAGTGGCAGGGTCCTAACCCAGGTTTTAGGAGTGCCATGGGCATCCTGAAATTGCACTTTTTTCTGGGAAGACAAATTCTTTTCATAAAGATGGGAATTTCTGAATTGAGAAAGATAGAGATTGAATTCTGACATTACACTTTTCTAGAAAATATGTTAACAATGGTAAGAAGAAATGCAATGTATAAGTACGACTACTATGTTGAATTATAATAAAAATAATTCTACTCTCTGTAACACAAATCAAATAACAAAATAGGACAAACATATTTGCTAAACCACAATTTCTTACCATCTTCAGCATATTACTGGCAGTTGGAGATACTGATTTCCTTCTCTCATTGTGCTTATCTACGATCTCCCTTTGGACATCTTTTAGAGTGGTTGACAAAATATTAAAATGTGGATCCTAAAAGAAAGTTAAATTAGAATTATTTTGAAATGATTTGAAAATGGCATATAAAGAGTGAACAAGTTAACCCAAGAGAACATAGCATCCTTTTCAAAGTGCTCAGTTCTCACCAATATTAGTTATTAAACACTGAGTACTTTATGGTATATTAGACAGTCTAGCCCTTTTTACTTTAGAAAATTGATCTTGTAGCTTACTCAGATTGCTTCAGTTATTCAGAAAAGATTTTCAGTCATGGCCATACCTGTCCATTTGCAGGAAAGAATGGAATCAACCCAGCAACCAGGAACAAAGACACAGGAAATAATGCCATGGCTTGTAAAAATAAAACAAATGGAACAAGGACCTGCATTAGAATGTTTAGTATATACACTTCTGAACAACATGGGGGAAAACAACAAAACAATGTAAAAATGTTAGTTATTCCAAATTTATTAGTAATACAGTAAGAATGATTTGTCACATGGTCACTGTAAAATGATCAAGGATTCAGTCCCTTAAGTGAGGCTCACACAGGAGTAGCATTGCTCCCACCTGTTACTATGATTGGGGTATTACTATGTTAGTCCTTGCTGGTTGCCTTATATCTGGCTTGATCCTTTAACATCTCTTCAAATTAAGAGTTAGCACGTGCCATTTCTTTCCTGCCAGGACTTTAGCTTTTATACTCACCATTCCTAGAACCCGAGGTAAGTCCACTGAGAAGTGCTTTTCTTTGATACTTTCAGCCACTCTCCCCAGCCCTGCTCATGCAGCCAGGGTCTTCAGCTGTTTGCACACAAACCTTTCTCTTTATTGCAATGCGCCCTGCTCATGCAGCCAGGGTCTTCAGCTGTTTGCACGCAAACCTTTCTCTTTATTGCAATGCCTCGAATTCCATAGAAGACCACACTCTTTCTCACTCTAACACACAGAAGGTAGATTTCTCATTTTTAAAGGATTGCCAACCTGGTGTGTATTAATACTTTGAATATGTTCACATGCTTTGCTTTACTAATTCCACTTTTTGGAATCCTGAGGAAATCAAGATACTAGAAAAGCTTTTGGCATATATTTCGACCACATGAATATTATAAGGGTAAACCACTATAGTTAGTTATATGTTCAATAACAAGGAGATGAAATGACTAAATAAATTAGATCACATCCATTTGTAAGAGAATATTAGATGTGGTGCACCTTGGTGGCTTAGCGGATAAGTATGCCAAGCAGAGTCCACAGATATCTCAGGGACATGGTTAGTCACCCAAGGTCATGGGGGAGCAACCAAGATGAACAACTAAATAAAAAAAATAAAGAAAATATTCCTTCTTCCTCTCTCTTCCTGCCTGCCTGCCTAACTACTCACTCTCATTTATGTTTGAAACTCCTTAAAAAAAATAGAGTATATTAGATTTACCATTGTATTTTGATGGCTTTGTAACAAGGAAAATGTTTATTCTTCAATGTTAAGCTAAAATCAGAATAACAAACAGTTCATGGCATTCTTAGCCTCCTGTTATGGATGAATATTTGTGCCAAAATTATGTATTGAGGCCCTAATCCCCCAAGGGTGTCTATATTTGTGTTTCAGCCTCTAAGTAAACAATTTAGATTAGGGGAGGTTTCAAGGATGGGCTATTCCAATAGGATTAGAGTCTGTTTAAGAAGAGACACCAGAGAAGTCGACTGGCGCCCCTTACTCCCTGCCTCCAATAATTCAAAGAAGAAATATGCCAAGTGAAAACACAGTGAGAAGCTGGTTGTCTGCAAGTCAGCAAGAGCAGGTTCACAGAAGCCGACCACTCAGGAACCCTAGACAGCTGGATTCCAGAATTGGGAGAAAAGAAGTGTGTTTAATAAGTCAACCAATTTTGTCAAAACCAGCCAAACCAGCAAATATGTATATGTAAATATTATATTTAATACTTTAACTTATTTTAGAGTGAATTCCAAGTTTCACAATGAAAGGGACAGAACAGAAACTGAGACTGATAAAAAGGATCCACATTAAATAAAAACACTTGCATAGGACCAGACAGCAGCAAAACCAGCTAGTCAACAAAATATTTCCCCAATAACTGGCCTATATAAAGTCAGGGGTCATCTCTACCTTGCCTCCTCTTGTTTTTTCCTTTCAAGAGGGAGGCCTGATCTCACTCTCAAAAGTGCTTTTTCTATTTCCTTTTTTTTCTCTTCAACCAAAATTTTCTTACTCAATGTTTTGAGTGGTCCTGAAATTCATTTTGGAGACTGAACTCAAGAACCCAACAGGCGGGC
Organism: Solenodon paradoxus; assembly: GCA_004363575.1. NCBI lineage: Eukaryota > Metazoa > Chordata > Mammalia > Eulipotyphla > Solenodontidae > Solenodon > Solenodon paradoxus. Next base: position 155,979 of record RJWH01000057.1, read on the forward strand.
AAGAAAAAGAACTGGAAAGGTGAGACTAGGCTCTGGGCCTTGAGTGGGGAGGCAGTCAGCTCCTCCTGGGACCCGACAGCTGTGGTGCTTGGCCAAGACCAAAGCCAAGCTGAGTGACCCATTGACACCAAAGCATCCCTCCTTGTTCCTCCGCTGGTCTCCAGCACTTCTGGAACAGGGTCCCACCTACACCTCGTATCAGTAACGTGTAATAATGTAAATCTTCTGAGGCTACAGATCTGTATTCAGTTGCATATATGAAAAAGGCTCCAAGCATAGTAGGTTGCCTCCGACTACCATCCACCATCCACAACTCAAAGCAGCATCGCTTTTCTCGTGAGTAAGTTATAAAAAATGTGACATAGGTATTTTTGGTCAATTTTAAGATAAGAAAAGAACTGTTATAGCCTAGGAATGTTATTGATAACAGTGATGCGCATGGGGATTTGGGAATTCACCCCTTAGGATTCTCTTGGTGGAAAGCAGAGAAACAGTTCTTCATCTTCTTTTTCACAAATTAATAATCAGACAAAAAGTCAGGTGAAGAACAAATGCTACTAAACACAATACGAGAATGAATTTATCTTCATGTGGTGAGACATTCTTTTCTGAATTTTATTTAATGAGTCTATGTTAGTCATTACAGTAATTACCCTTATTGCAAAGAGATAACATTAACTCATGGAAAAGTGCCTCTGATTTTGTCAAACCTGTTATTTTAGCTGCTCTTTTTTTTTTTTTTTTTTAATAATCTAATATAGCAAATTGTTTAGGTATTAAGTTATAATAAAAGAAGAATGGAAGCACAGAGATATTAAGTAATCTCCTGACAGCCTTATTACTAATGACTCTACAGAAGAACAGAACCCAAGATTTATTTTGACCTCAATATCGATTTCCCATTGTATTATATGTTCTTGGGGTGTGGGGTTCCAGGTAATAATGAAGGTATTTAATGACTTTTCTACCTTCAGAAAATTAGTCCTATATTACTACAACTTTTTCTAATGCTGGTATATCAATGAACATATCTGAGAATATTAGAAAAATAAACCCACGATATTAAAAATTGAGTTAATTCTTTTATTTTGTCCTTCAAATTTGAACTCCTAAAACTTGAGAATGCATATATTTTCTTAGGCTATTCACTTTCAAATAAAAATACACCTCTTGTGATAATCCTTATTTAAGCAATTTTTTTGAGATAATAGGTAATTTTGTTGACATTTTAATGAAATATTGTTGTTTATTTAATGTTTATTTAGTTAATGATAGTCACAAAATTGAAGGCATATGCCCATATAGACTCTATAAGGGAAAAAATATATGGTTATTTCTAAAACATTTTGGAAATTTAAGCTCTTTGATGCCATTAAAATTTCATTTGCAGCAATACAAAAGGTTCATTTTGTTTATAGTGCAGATTTTAAGGTGTAACAGAGGAAGAGTTGGCAGAACAGAATGAAAATGAAATGTCTGGGAAAAGATGAACTTATTTGTATGTAAACACATTTAATATCAAAAAGAATCATATTAATTTATCAGAGATACTTAATGCTATATTAGACAAACCTATTCTTGGGTACCTGGTATTGTGAATAAATGAAAAAAAGTATTAAGAAGCCTGGCTTTTTATTGTTGTTGATGCTGTTTTACTGAGCTCATCATTAACTTGCTATATGAAATTAAATATCTTCATTAGTCATGTTAAAATATAGTAACAAAGGATTGCTTTGGAAGATTTTGGAGAGCATAGAGGAAGTAAGTAATGCTAAAGTAATTTGAAAACATGAAAAATCAGAACATACACACAAATCCTAGCTTTAACATGATTGCCTTTATTATCATTTGGGATACTTGCTCCCTCAGCTGTGAGTCTTTCCAGCAGAAATCTCTCAGTTCTCAGGTCCTTCGGGGATTGCCTCTGTTGAAGTCAGCCACCTAGTCCAAGATCATGTTCCCTTCCCAGAGAACCCTTAATCCATCCATTACATGTGTGGTATGCAGACCTGACCTCATCACTCCAACTGGAGATAATTCTGGAACTGCATCCCAGATCAGAACTCTTCTGAGGTAGTTGATTGACTGAAGTTGCCAATCTCAGCTTAATTATTAACTTTATCTAATCTTGCTTCCTTTTCTTCCCTTACCAAGGAATTGATTTCAAGTGCATTCCTTAATAAATTTCCTCTGCCTGACATTATTTTCACTGTTACTAGGCATCCTAACCTGTGATATCTTTGATTAGATAATCCTTTTTGCCTACAACTCTAGTTAAGATAGGATCCTTTATGGTACTTTCATTATCTTTTGACTATATATTTTTTATGCCTTTGATCATGCAAATCCTCAAACATGGATTTTAGCCACAGACTTCAAGAGCATTTCTAATTCCCTCTCCCTAAAGAAACTGATCCCAAAAGCTTTCTCAAAATCTTATCCTTGGATAGGAGCATTTAAAGTCCACCCAGTAAACTTTTGATTATATTCAGTGTTTCTGATATGAAGGATCTTATTTCCCTCCATTTCCTGATATAAATTTGCCTGTTTTCCATAACTAGATTGTAAGTTTCAAACAGTCAGATTACCATCTTAAATGTCTTAAGTTTAAAGATGGTTTACACTGTCCTTTCTCAAAGGTGGAACTGCAGAAGATTAAAAATCCTTTTTTTGCAAGACATCAGCACTCATGTGCTTTTCTTCCTTTAATAGACACTAATAAATTTCTGTACACTCCATTCAGAACAGAATACTAGATATTATTGAACATTACCAAGTAGATAAGACACAATTCCTGTCTGCCTTCAAAGTCTTAGCATATCATTAGAGAAGCCTCTCATACAAGTGCCTGGAATATGAGCTAGTTGGACTTTCCCATGTGTGCAAAAGTGGAGGAGTTTTTATTTCCTTTTGCCCTGACTTATTTGATGCTTTTAGAGAAGGATGGGGAAGAATCTAGCAAAGCACAGGATTCTGGAAATAAATATTTCTTAGGCGGTAAATGTGATCAAGACTCATAATCAGTGGTAACACAAAAGGTTTTATCTCCAGTTCATTTCCCCAGGGACCATCCTAAAAAACAGGTGCAAGTAGGATATGGTTTATTTGGATTTGTTAGAGTCACAGACTGCCATTTGTTAGAGTTACACAGAACGTGTTAGAAAATAAGAGGAAATAACTTCTTCCTGTCATCTACTTGCATGTTCACAATTTTAAAACGTATGTGCTTGCACGTTTCCTGGTCTACTTCCTTAGGAACAAACTTTAGATTCCTTTTAATTCATTTCTCTTGAAAGAGATATTTTGCTACATGCAAATCACCAAATCTCTCTTTTTCTCTGATTTTACTTTTGGACATTTTTTACTTTTTCCTTTCCAAGAGGTTAGTAATTTCTCCTAGGTGTGACTAGAGAATAGCCAATTCTAGGGATTTCAAAGGTTTATAATTCCAACTGTTGATGTTTACTACTATCCAATGACAGGGAACAGGTATATTGCTTCTTTCTGAAACATAAATATACAGGATACAGTTAAACTGTGACATTCTCCTTTTTCACAATGATGTTAGGACCATTTGGGGCACTCATTTGAGAAAGAAACTAAATTATTTTCTCTAATGACATGATATAACTGCTTCTTAACTGATGAAGACATATCTACAAATATTGTATAGGCATATGTTACCTTAAAAGTCCATTTTGTGTAAATAAGAATTTTCAAATAATAAAACATTTCACTTAGTTCCTTAGAGGAGAATTAATGAGTACATTTAAAAAGTAAGTTTATAGACTTATATTCCAGTAAGGATGTCAAAATAGGCAGGTTTTCACTCTCACTCCAACAGGCACTCTGATGAAATGATAGAAGCAAGAGGTAAATACAGGTTCAAGAAAGTATCACAAGGATAGTGAGGAAATTTGAGGAGAATCAAGTCTTTCAAGACTTCTATTACGTGTGTGTGTGTGTGTGTGTGTGTGTGTGTGTGTGTGTGTGTGTAGGACAATGTTACCTCCTGTGCCAGTGGATTACCTAATTGTGTGGTGACAATAATGTGTTTAGTTCCTGCTCTTGTTTCAAGACAATTATTGCTTCTCTTTTATTGCAAACCTCTGTAGCAACGGTGTGAACCACTTGTCCTGCTACCATTTGTCAGCAAGATAGCATCAGAGAAACATAAAAACCTTTATTAGGTATAGGTGTGCAAATCTAATGAAATTAGAGATATGTGGACTCTTTTACATTGTTATTATAATTATACCTCTATTCCTTCCTAATCCCTAGGTGACATGGGTATAAATTAGCATGACTAGTTGCTCCCCATGTTTTTTTCCACTGAAATGCAAAAATACTAATAAAATATTAACTCATCAATTTCAGAAACACAATTAAAATATCATGATCTAGTAGTTTTTATCAGGACTGTGAGGACAATTCAAAGTTAGAAAATTAACTGGTCAAATTCATCATATCAATGGACTAAGGAAAATTATGCAACCAAAAATTTCATTATTAAATTCAATCCCCTGGTTATAGCTAAAAAAAGTAACAGAGGCGATCACTAATCTGGTAACAGCAACATATTAAATATAGTGATTGGAGAAACTCTGGTGCATTGCATTTAATATTGGGAATAAGAAAAGAATAACTGTGTCATTGCTATTGTTCAACACCATATTGAGAGTTACTTATTTAAGTCATAAGAAAAAAATATATGTCAGTGTTGTAAGGAAAGAAGCAGGTAATATTGCTATTATTTTCAAATAATATGATCATCTCTCTAGAGAATACACCATAAAAAAAGGTTTGCTAGATACAATATCAGCCTACAAAAAAAATTATTCTCATAGATCAGCAATACCTAACTAGAAAATAAGATTTAAAAAGTATACCACTCATAATAGTAATGAAACTATAAACTATAAAATAATTAAGAACAAAAAATCCTTTTTGGAGAAAACTTTAAAACTCTAGTAAAAGACCTAAGGGAAGGTGTGTAATATATAGAAATTTCTACTTTTAAATTGTATGTGATAATGTAATAAAAATATCAATCTTAAACTAATATGAAAATTCTTGAAAATATTAATAAAATTCTGATTGGTTGGTGAATGACTAAGTAAATATTTTATGAAAAGAATACATTTGGGTGTCTTTTCATATTAGTTACTAAGAAAGACTTCAAACATGTTGACAAAACTTTGATATTATTGCAGAAAAAGACACAAGGACAAATGGAGGTGGATAGAAAATTTAAGAAACACACCAAAGGAGTATAATAAAGTATTAGAGGACAAATAGATTATACAACATGTGGTGTTGGGGGAAACCAGCGTATTATATTAATAAAAATAAAACCAGATAGTTTTAAGCATTATCTCTAATGGTGAATATCAAGTTTATAAAGATAAAATGCAACTATTATGGACCATACTCTAGTGAGTCACACATAATAATGTTATCATGCGGTGACCCTGTGTTTTCTATGAGGCACTGTGTCACTCTTTATAAGCTCATTTAAAACTCATAATAGTCTAGATAGTAAATGATGTTACAAACATCCCAGTTTACAGATGAGTAATCCCAGGATTCAGAAAGTTAATGCTGAAATACCCTAAAGATGCAAGCAGAAGAACTGGGAATTAAGTTTAGGCAGTTTTGCCTTAAAACCCTCCCTTCTGAAAGGAGGAGATAGAAATATTTTAAAGATGAATACAGCCTAGAGAAGGTAAAATTAAAAATATGAGTATACATTAACACACATGTACATAATGTGTGCATTATCTGCATAGACATACTTAACCTGATAATCATGGAACCAAAAAGTACCTGATGCAATGATTTCACAATCTAAATGTAATATTTAATCTTCATTCTGATTATTTCCTTTTGTCTCACCAGCGGTCTGTGAGACAGAAGGCAGTCTATGATACTATACAAAGTTTGCAAAACTTCTATACTTCGTTATAAATCTATAAAGATAGATCTATAAAGATAGATCTAAAAAACTTAATAACCAGTCAGAAACTTCTCAAAAAGCAGCAATTATTTTTCCTTTTCACAGATAAATCACTTTCCCTTTACTTGAATTTACTAAACGCCATCATTGGAATCTTAGCAGTATTTTATTTAAACATTACCTGAGAATTATGACACTCTCCAATTTCTCTCTTCTTACAAATCTGAATTAAGTTCAGTGGCCCCAATTGGCCTTACAATGTACAATTACAGAGCAGCTCCGGGGCTTGAAATCTGTCATCAGTTTAATTTCCTTTGCTTGTCCTCCAAAGGGTTAGTAACACAAGTAGACAGTGCAGGTTTTGGTATTTGCTAGCTTAAGAGGCAACATTAGATCCTTGGCAATACTAAAGTTCTCTTTAAACTTACAGATGACATTTAGCCATAAAGAGAAAAATGTAATAATACAATATTTTTTAAATGAAAATCTTCCCTCTATGAGATAAATAGATCCTTACATATTGTCAGTATATAGTTTTATGATGTCTTAACATCTGCTTATCCACAATCTCTTCTTACTTGTCAAGGAATGTATATGAAAATTGCTTCCTTATATAAAATATACACAACGGCTATATTTAAGTTACTTGTATAATGTTGCTGTCTGAGTAGAAGGATTTTTATTTGGAAAACATCTAAAAGTTTTTTTTTTTCTTTTTGATTTTAGTGCATCTTATGGGGAAAGTTGTATCTTACGTTCAAAAGATCTTAATATTTTTATCTTAAAGTCAGTACTATAATTTTGTTATGATGAATTTAAATATTTTTAGCAATAGCTTCCCATACTTATTTTGATAATGTCTGCATTAGCACAAAGCCATATATGCTACTATTAGTAAAGTTATTAACATGGAAAAATGTATACACATTCAACTATAGTCTTCCATTTTATAAAAATTTCTAGCATAATTGCTTCCAAATGTCATAGAAATGGAAATTAATTATGTATTTTAGAATAAAAGGTTAAAATATCACTTACATATTAAATTAGATGAAAGCACTTTTGAAAGAATAGAACTATATGTTACTTTCTAAGCTTATAAACAGATACTGATTTAGGACCATTAATATCCAAAAAGCTTTAACAAGAGTTTTTTAAATCATAGATTCACTTATTATATAGCATTTTACCAATGATTAGGTGTAGATATATTGGTATAATAAAATGTTTACCATAAAAAAATGAGTTATCACTTACTGTTGGTCCTCAGAGTGGAGTGAAGTAGCTGTGTTATCTGCAAATAGAATTCAGGTGGAGAGAGAGAGGTTAGAGAGCTATATATGTATTACGCCTATTTCCTGTTTAGGCAAATTCTGGTTGTGCAAGTAAATCTAAGCCAACAAAGTCTGAAACAGGATTTGTCATACCAATCGTTTCAAATTTCGTTGCTAGTTGGCTAACTGCATTTTTGACATTATTTTGTGATTCTCTCTGTGGCTTTTAAAAATAGATTACCACATCAAATTTAGCTATTGTACATTTATTCTTTGATACTAATATATTGTTAAAATGTATCCACATTATGAATGCAATGGAATAAATAAACAGATAAACTTCTGCAAAATTCACAGGACACAAGATGACGATTGCCAGGGTGGTGGGAGTGGGGCAGAAAGGAGAGAGATAGTGGTAGAGGACCCTAAATCTCTGTTGGTGGCTGTGGTGTATCACACTCTAGACTGAGAAGTCATTTCAGTATCTTAAAATGAGTGTAGCTTTGTAAACAAAAGGAATAAAAGTGAAATTATTATTTAAAAAAGAAAAAAATCCAAATTTTTGCCAACAAAGTTGACAATTCTTAATCAAATTATTCTTTTAAACCTAGTGTTTCAAGATTACTTTTGTAAGAGTAAATCTAAGCTTGTTATTTTTGTGAACTCTAAAGAATTCAATGTTTTGCCACAGAGATCTAAGTAATGGTGGACCTTATTGTTTGAGAAAACAATGTGATCTTTTTCCTTTGAAAATGCAAGGTCACAGTACTTTTCAGAATACAATGACAAAAGACCTCACAACTTACTGTTTTTTCTAAGCTCTAAATTCTGATACTTTTATTTTCTAGTTGTATGAAATTCAACATAACATTGAGCTGCATTTTATATATTTGATTATCATGTGATTCTGTTCATGTGTACAAAGTTGTTTTGTTTCTAGGAAAGGTGTGGGAATGAATGATGGCAAACAGAGAGCGGCAGGAAGAGAGAGGAGGAGGAGGTTCTTTATTTATATTATTTATTTGTTGAGCTCAGTTTTCACCCTAGCTCCTGGTCTTGAGCCCCAGTTCTTGGGAAATGTGGCCTGTGCTGTCAGTCAACCGTAGTTAGCTAATCTACTATTCAAGGGCATGCCACAAGGTTTTGTTTAATCATTCTAAATTTATATTCGTATCTCAAAAGGTGAAGGCAATTGAGAGAGAGATTTCAGTTTCTCTCTACCTCAAAAATCAATGATTTCAAATACTGAGTTTTTAAAAAGTGTAATAATTTCTAACATGGAATTAAAGAAATTAATACATCATAAGTACAACATACCCTGGCAGGAATTTCCGGGTACTCCTATTAGTATATAAGTTGTACAGGGTTTTACACAATCCAGTGATTTCTGTTCATTTTGCTGTATATACTAACTTTATTAAGTTATGTAGTGAAAATGCACTACACAAAATGACGTCTGCTCAACAGACATTTGAGTATAGTTGAAAAATAAGTTAGATAATTAGATATTATTTTTAATGTTCTTAATAACAGAATTAGAACTCAGGGTGGATTTTACCATAAACAATAAACATAGTAATTCTACATTTTTAATTTTAACTTTGAGGAAACTCCACCTTGTTTTCCAGAGAAACTTCACCAATTTACATTCTAACCGTGGTATACCAGAATTCCTTTGCTTCTATGTCTTTGTAAGCACAAGTTGTTTTTACTTATTTTTGCTGTAATCTTTTCTCATTTTTTATTGTGGTTTTGATTTGAATTTTCCTAATAAGTGATGCTGAACATTATGTGTTTTTTTTGGAGAAGTGTTTATTCAGACATTCTGCCCTTTTTTTATTTGATTGCTTGAGTTTGGTTTTATTATTGTTATTGTATATTAAAATCTTTAAATATTTTGGATATTTACCACATGTCAGGTGTATGATTTCTTCTTCCAATCAGTAGACTGACTTTCATTTTTTGTGGTGGTTTATTTTGCTCTAAGGAAATTTCTTTGTTTGATAGAGTTCCATTTGTTTAGTTTTGCTTCTATCTATTTAGCAGTTGGAGTTAAGTCCTCCTCCTTAAGACAGCTCTGAGCTTAATGTCATGGAGCATAGCATTTAAGTTTTCTTCTATATATTTTATGGTTTCGGGTGTTACGTACAAGTCTTAACACACATATAGGTTTGTGTATGGTGTTAAATAATGACCCAAGTGCTCTCTCTCTCTCTCTCTCTCTCGGCATGTGTCTGTCCAGTTTTGTAGTATAGTTTGAAATTAGGTGTGTGAGACCTTCATCTTCATTTATATAAAGAGAAACTTGACTATTTGGAGCCCTTTGTGATTTAATACAAATTTTGGTGTTATTTCCTTGAAACAGGACATTGGAATTTTAATAGGTATTGCAATGAGTATGTATATTGTTTTAGGTAAGATAACCATTTTAAGAATGCTGATTCTTCCAAGCCATAAGTATGGACTATCTTTCCATTCCTTTTGGACTATGTGATTCAAGAATTCTACTTAGAAGTATTTATCTGAAGAATATGAAAACATTGATGAAAAAATATATGGTCTTTGATGTCCATAGCAGTGCAATTCATGATACTTAAGACGTGGAATCAACCTCAAGGCCAATAGTCAGATGATAAGAGAAAGGTGGCATATATACTCAAATAGAATTGCTACTCAGCTACAAAACATGATGAAATCTTGCTGTTTGCAGTAACGAGGATGGACCTTTAGTGATTTTGCTAATATATGTCAGAAAGAGAAAGATAAATACCAGATGGCTTCACTCAAATGCAGCATATAAAGAAACAAAGCAAACAATCTATCAAAATACAACAAAAACAACACTTAGCTGTTTGACTCTGAAATAAACATGGGGGTTACCAGAGGAGAGAGGAAAGAGAGGAGACAGTAATGGGCAGAGGGACTCAGTTTGACAATGGTAAAAGGCATTAGAACTCTCGGGGTGGGGATGTTGTGATACAAGCATTTATCTAACAATATAACTGAAACTTACATAGTACAGTAAACCCTTGGTGCATCACTAGCATAATTTAAAGCACACACACACACACACACACACACACACACACACACACACGCAGACACAAAACCACTACTAATCATTTGACTTCCGTGTCTTCAGTTAATCCCTAAAATCTGTTTACCTCCACATAAATGTGAAGCTGGAGTTCTTAATAAGCTGAAAAGGCATGGAATAAAATAAACTTGGAATTACTATTTATGTAAACATTTCTGTGAATGTATCTCATGAGCATGACCAGATCAAGCATCTAGAGCCCATCTTTCTCTATTTAATGGTGTATCATATTGTTAGGATCTTGGAATTTACGGTTGCTAGACATATGTTATATTTTGGGATCAATTTGTATTGGGAAATTATTTTCCTGTTCATAAGTTTTCACACCTATAAATAGGAATAATATTTTTAATTGTGATAATATTAGACAATGTATAAGTTTCCTGTCATATGAGTCAGAATATCTGAAGAATTTATTCCCCCATTTTATGTGCTTTCTTCTTGTATCTGAACAAATATGCCCCTAATATTTATAAGCTCTAGAATTGCATTTTAATTTTATGAGAGATGGTTTGACTTTCTAAGGTATTGTAGTTCTTTAAGAAATTATCATAAGACATGTATAGAAAGTAGAATTTTGACTTATTACAATTATATTCATAGCTATAACTAAATAATCATAATTTATTTATGTTGCTTTCGAAAGATATTATGCCTGTCAAATTATTCAGTTAAACAGATATAAAGATACAATTTACCTTTGAGTTTCAAAATACTATACACACATGAACCGAGATTGAATTTAATCTTTCAAAATGTTATTTCCAACTATTTTTTCTGTCACCTCTCATAAATGGCTTTTAATTTTCTGTATATTCTTCCAAAATGATCATTATTAGTACTTTAGGTCCCATTTCTCCCTATTTATCAATGAATTATCTTTCAGCTTGTTCAAATTTGATATTGCTTTTCTTATTCCTTAAAATTAATCTTCTTTTCTTGGGTTTTCACCAGTATACTATAATTCATGACTGTAACATGAATAAAGCACAGCTTTTCTACTTCCATAACCAGTCCTCCTTCATCTTAGACACAATAAAAACTAGATGCTACCTTTTGACATTATATGTGAATTACCTCAAAGCAACCAGTTACTGTGACAGTAAACAGGCTTTTTGTCTTATAGATGATCTCTTATGGCCCAGTTTTCTATGACTTTTGTTTTCTAGTCATGAGCTATTGATTATGGATTGAGTAGAGTGTATCCCGTGAGGTCTGAGAAATCCTCTCTGAGCTTCAATTTTTTCTTTTTAATTGTGTATTTTCATTGCATAGGTTTACTGTAATGATTGAAAACCATATTTTACATACTTTATAATAATGTCTCATTATTACACATATAATACTCAATATATATACTATGCATATATAATATATGTACTATAGTACATATAGTATAGAGTATATATATGTATAATATATAGTACATATAATACTCAATACATGGAATTAACATTTTTATTTTTATCTTCTCCACAGCTTGATACTGGTAAGTACATAAAATGTACAAATATGTTTTTGATTAAATTGCTACTGCTGGACTATCTATAAGATCTTTTTCTCCTTTTTGATGTAATAGGAAAGAATCAGTATAATCAAATCAGAAGTTTGAGGGTTCAAAGAGATCATCAGAGTGACCTTAGTAAAATAGTTGATCATATCTGATACTCAGTGTCATTGCCAAAAAACTCAAGGGGTATAGCTCTAGGTGCATTTCAGGATTAGCTTTAATTTAACATAAATATTATGTTTATAAATATGCTGTTTTGTTGAGTTATTAGTTAATATAATTGAATGTAATGACCTTAATTGCCAGGAAAAGGACAGTTTATGTGCCAATTTACCTCAGTTCCTATAGTCGATTCTCAATTCCTTCTTTTCTTTTTAAAATACATTTAACACTTGACATTAGCATTATAAAAATTTAAGATGTCTAACAGGATAATTTGATATACTTATATATCGTAGTATGATTTGCCGTGGTGGTGCTATTTAGCACTTCTGTTACATGATTATGCTTTCTTTTTAGTGTTGAAAATATTTTAGTGCTAGTCTCTTGGCAGGTTTGATAGTTACAGTACAATATTGTCATTATACCATGCATTAGTTCTCTAGGCCATGCTCAAGGTCAATCCAGGTTGTAGTAAATGGCAGATGCCCTACATCATGACTGAATAATATCCCAGTATACAGCTAGACCACATGTTCTTCAGTTTCTTCTTTTCACTCATACACCTAGTTATGTGAGCAAGAATCTGAAATGTCAGTTATTTGTGTTTTTTCTTTCAGTGTTTAAGCCATTTTTATATTTCATACATGTATAGAGATATATGTTTTAAGTTAGTTTCCTTAGAAATAGAACCCGGGGTGCAGATTATATTTTCTGATATTTATGGAGGAAGTATCATTTAAGGAGGAGTGATATAAGGCTAGCAGAAGCTAAGTGCTAAAGAAAAACGTGGTATCAAGTAGTCTAGTCTTTCCTGACTGACAAGAAAAAGGCTCCAGATAGCTTTTTATAACCTATGAATATGTCAGTCAATTGCAGTAATAGGATGATTAGACTTTCCTGGTAAGTGGCTTCTGTTGGCCCAGGGTAATTGATTTGGGAAGAAAGGCAGATGTGGACACTCAAATGCCAACACCCACAGTAGCTTGGGTTCAAGGTTAGTTCTCTGGAACAGAATACCTGTAATATCTTACCAGCGTCTACTGCTCTGTGGGGCAATGTTTACATTATTATAACCAATGCATTTGATAAATATGATGTAAAGGATAGTGAAGACATTTATCCTCTCTATAACTCTGCTATCTCATCTGAAAAATGAGAGGACAGGCTATATTTTTAAACTTTTGAGTCCTAAAATGCTGTGAATTTATCTTTTAAAAAGGAGAAAACAAAGTTCTGTTTTGTTGCATTCATTACTCAGATGTATTTAGCTGCTAAATCACTGAATTTTGCTATCTTGATTTTAACCCAAATCTTCATGTCCTTACCTGGAAAATAAGTCAAAAATAACACCTAATATAATAAAGAATAAATACATTAAATATATGAAAAACATTTTATTATAATATCACGCAAATAGTCATTATCCCATAAATACTAACAATCATAAATATTAGTAAAGTGGCAAGACTACAATAATTGGTGTTAAAAGATCTTTATCACTTGATCTTTGTTATTGCAAAATTCACTCTAAGTATGCTGAAATTGCTGCTTATTATAAGTTTCATTAAACTAATAAATAGCTTGTTAAATATTGCATCTTGCAGATGTCTCAAATAAATACCCTGCTATTTAACAGAACTGGCAACTGTATAGAATGGAAGTTAGTAAGGAAGTATGCAAAATTTGGGTGAGAAATTGTTATATTTTGCTAAGTATTATCTCTGAGGCTCTCAAATTTAGTGTCAACAAACATAATATAGCTACAAGAAAATTTTTTCATGAAGAGAAACTATATACACTTTTCCATGACAGATATTGTCATGTATGTTAATTTTCATCACTATATATTTATAATATAAAATTAAAATAATTAACGAAATTAGAGGTGAAATAAAAATGAGTTGCATACAGGTCTTTGTATAAATGAAGTTTTTCTGTGGTTTCTGAATGTGATAAATACTATAACTTGAAATTCATAGGGCATACCATTTATTCCCCAAACATACCGTCGATTTTAGAATTAATGTTTTGGCTTTTAAAAAAATAGTTGATCAGCTTTCAGCTTGACAAAATACTGCTGCCTGGGTTCAATCCATAGAGATTATGGTATAATTGGTCTGGGGTGTGTCCTCAATATAGAGATTTTTTTTTAATCTCCCAAGATTGAAGACAAGATTGAGAACATTGTTCTAGAGAACACTGGAAAAGTAAATCACTCTACAAGTATGTGTTAGTTAGGTATAATATACCCAGTATTAATCTAAGCTCTATGAGGAATGTAAAAATATTATCCCAGAGTTGAAGAGATAAGAATGACATGTGAATAAAATACAGAACAATATACTAGCATGTATGATTGGTGTAAATAGGGGGAGTGACCATTGCAGTGGTTTAAGAATTTTAAAAAAAGGAATATAGACTATGGGTCAATAGAACATAGATACATTAAAGAAAACATTGAAGGTGAGTTGGCATTAAAGAATGGAGCAGTTTTGGGGTCTAATGAAGCTAAAATTCAACTTGATTTTTTTATAAATAGCTTTACTGAGATATAATTAATACACACAGAACTATACATACGTAATACACACAATTTGATAAGATTGGACACATGTAAACACCTTCGTCATACCATCTCCACAATCAAGGTGACTTTATATCTCAATTTCCTGGGCTATATACTTAGTACTATAAAAATTTACTCTTTTATTGTTTGCCAGCTTCTTTATAAGTACACTTGTAAGAGATAGAGTCTCTGAAACACTGAGGCTTACACTGTATGTTTTCTAAAAGATAATCAAATAATAAATAAAAGAAAAAACAAAATAAAAGATAAATCAACTGATGTGAAAAATAAGACATGCCAACATTATTAATTTTAGTATCACTTCACCTAATAGAAACACCAGATCTCTTGAGTTTTCTTAGCATTAAATAATTCAGTTTATATATTTATTTGGTAGAATTTACTTCTTAAATAAAATATTCATAGTAGGTTAAATGCCTTGATGTAACTTATTTTGTATAGAAATATACATGACACCATAATTCATAAATTTAAAAATTAGAGCAGTGCTCTAGATCAAATTTACAAAATCTGAGCACAGAACCATTTCTAGTAAAATGGAGTCTTAGGAATTAAGTCATTGAAGGACAATACTCAACTAAAGTCTTAGTTTCTGACAAACGAAAAGGAAATTGAACATCCCTTGTGAATTTTAACTTGTGTAATGGGATTGTGCCTGTAATTTGGGTGTGGATAAAGGTTTTATTAGAATTGGTTTTGCAACAAATCTATGAATCATAGGCAGAGATTAAAATCTTTTATTATTGAGGTTAAAGTGTATAGGCTAGTAATTTTGTAAAATAAAAGATGAGTGGCATGATTTTTAATGATGTTATGTTTTACCTTTGGTAAGTAGCCAGAGAGGTGCTTACTCATGAAGAAAATAAGAAAGCAGAGATGAATGGTGAATCACTTACAAATAAACATTTTGTTGATTTTTTTCTATGAACTTTGGCAATGAATTTGGCAATAAAAATGACAGTTTCTGTACAGATGACTTCTACAGGTGCTTATAATCATGTTGTTCTCCCTAAGATCATGTTTAAGTTTAATAATGAAGTTTGACTTATGTTAATGAACAAAAAATATTCAGTTTTCCTGGTCATGAAGAAACTTGTATCCTTTAAATGATATAACTTCTTAGAATTAAATACTACTTATTTCCTAGTATCATTCATCCTTCTTTTTTAATTCACCATTTCAAAATACATTCATCATGAGAAAAGGTTAATTTTTGTTTTCAACTTTTGTGTGCGTGGCTTGAGCTTTTTAATTTCCTGCCTAGTTAATTTTCATAGATCAATTTTTTGTAGTTATCAGTAGTATCTCTGATACATTGGCCTGTGCTCAATCCTTTATTGATATTCAAAGTACTTGTTTTATCCATTTAAATGACTCTGTTTTTCTTTGTATTATCTACCATAGAAATGACAACAGATGGTACAATGAATAACCCTTTATTTATTTTCACTAAAAGTTACAATATCCTTTGCTACCATATCTTTTAAAGGAAAGAATAACTTAAGCACACACACAGGTATATATACATATATATATATGTATATATACCTGTGTGTGTGTTGTCTATCTATAGATAAATACATATATACACACACACACATATATATATAACTTACTTAGATCATTTGAAAATCTTTGCCAGAAAATTCATAAGCTATAAACAGTTTTTAGAATATATTTCAATATCAACTTCTGAATCAGCTTTTTCCTGGGAGGAAGGGAAAACTGCTGAGTTGTTTATGGAGATCATGTTACAACATAAAAATAACTTTGGAAGCATTGATTTTTAAATTTTTTTAAAGGCAAGATGCAGGCAGGAATAAAGTTGAGAAAGAAGGTAGGTAGGAAGAGAGAGGAAGAAGAAGCATTTATTTTATTTAGTTGTTCACAATGTTTTTTTTCTCCTGGACCCAGAACTTGAAACCAGGGGTATGTTACTTAGCTCCTTTGGAGGCGATTGACCTAACCCTACTCCACCAGAGCGTGCCAGCACTGATAGTTTCTGCTCTTGAGTTTTCCTGCATAAGACCATGCAATGTATTTTCATTTCTTTAGTTCCACTGGAAGTGTTTAAATTGTCAAAGTGTATTTAAAATGTTTATACTTAAGTAGACTTTATTTCTGGTAAGTTCATTCCCAAGTTTTATCCTTGAGTTGTCATTGTTAGTGAAGCCCTCTCTTCCCATCTGCAACTATAAATACCTATGATGGCACATGCAGCCTGGGGAATTAGCTTTTGTAAGCATGAGAGACAGTAAAGAAATGTCTCCATCAAAATTAATGATATATATGCAATCCCCCCCATATCTACTATCATATGTGACTTGCAATTATTAAATCATGACATATTAGTTATAAAGTTATTTTGGTTTCCTGTGACTGCCATGATAAATTACCACAGATATTTGGGTTTAAAACACTACAAAAGTATTCCTTCATAGATCTCGAGGCCAGACATCTCAATCAGTATAACTGGGCTGACAACAAGTTTTCAGTGACACTGCATTTTTTCCAGAACCTTTAGGAGGAAAATCCATCCCTTAACTCTTCCAGGTTTTGATGTCTACCAACATTCATTAATGTGTGACTGCCTCACTCTTGTGCCTTTATGGGACCACATACGTCACATTTCTTCCACTCGCTGTGTCTATAATCTCCCTATTGTCTGTCTTAGAAGAACATCTGTAGTAGCACTTAGGGTCCACCCAGATAATGTAGGGTAATTTTCTTACCTTAAAATCCTTTATTTAGTCACATCTGCAAAGATCCTTTATTTAAATATGATAATTTTCATAGGTTTAGGGATTAGGAAAAGGGTTTTTTTTGGTAGTGGGAGGGGTCACTTTTTAGTCTATCATAACAGTCAATCCCAGGCTTCCTATTTCAACGTTCAAATAATACTTGTCTTCATTCTGTCTTCTGAGCAGACAGAGGGAATATAGGTTTTTAGTGACCATTTTAGATATTGGCAAGGAAAATTTTTAGAGGCAGGTGGTGATAATTCAGACATTAAAAATTTGATCTGACAAAAATCACTGGAGTTCTGGGTCAGTATTGTTCACTCCCATCTAAGCACCCTTCTTTGAACTATAAGGACAATCATAGTTTGAGATAGGATAATGATAGTCTGAATGCTCCAAAATCTAGGAGTCATGCTTTTCATGTATATGGAATTCCTACCTTAACAATTAACTGTGCATAGCAGCATATACATAAGATACATAAGATACATAATAAGAAAAACAATTTGACTAGAATATTTCTTGGCAAAAAATTCAAAATACCTTAGGAAAAAGTATTTTTGTCAGGCAAATATGAAATACAGGAAACCAATTAGAATTAGGAAACTGATAATTTAATCAATATTCTATTAACCCTGAAATTTTTTTGAAAAAAAATCATATAGAAATAAAGCAAATATATTGATATCTCTGAATACTTAGTGCTGAGCTAGCAAAAAATAACATGGAAAATATCCTGGTAAATAAAAGCCCACATCATACAGATGGTATTATACAAAGAATGCTACAATTTATTTGGGGAATTGTTAACTAAAAATCAGGGTGCAATCTGAACTAACATGATTGTATAATCAGACAATGTTAATATATTGGAAAACATCTATACATAGAGACTACGAAAATTTAATACATTTTCATGTATTGTTACCAGAGTAGCTAAACATTTAAGCCTGGAATAGTAAACTAATGAATTCTAGGTAATAGCAATGAAAGAAAATAGATGACAATTAAAAGCAATAACCATTTAGCTATTTAAATTTCAGGAAAATAAAACCAATTTCTTTATATTCATTATTAATATGTAAAGCTCATCTTCTGAGCAAGAAAAAAGAAGATATCTAAAGACTAAAATCTCACTTCCATATTAAAAACAAGATTGTTTGCCTAATCCCTGATACAAATGATATTAGAAAGTCATTACAACCACTTTCAAACAAAAATTGACCATTCTAATCCCAGAGACACCTCCAGTGATCCTGTTTCTTCGAGCTCTGCTAAGACTGTAGAACATTATTGAAAAAAGTACCTTAAACATTGTAGGGCAAAGATACTAGAATTAGAGTCTAAGCAGACTCAGAATGGAAGCAGAGCTGCCCTGGAACTGGGCTTTTCATCTATCAAGTGGCCAACTTGTTTAGTGGCTCCGGTTAGTTTTTCTGGTTTCTTTGGGGGATATGAGTGGACAGATTGCAAAACAAACAAACCAAAAACATATCATTTTGTGTTAGCAAAAGTTATTCTTTTTGTTGTTATTAAATCCATTTCTTACACTTCAAATAGCAAGCCATGAGAAAAGTACTTTAGTTGTTGGGTAGTCTGAAAAAACTGATCTACATTCTCTGAAGTGGGGAGAATTTACCACATGTTAAGGCAGTGTTGAAACTCTTAACAGTTTTCATTGAAACAAAGTTTCCAAAGACCTATGCTCACAGGAAAAACATGGAAACATCCTAACAGGTGTAGTACGTCATTAAAGATGAGTCCTAGCTTAAAGATGCATGGTATAAAACTTCAAATTTCTATTCTCCATAAAAAATCGTGTGAATAAACAGGTTAAAATAATGGGAAAAATTGTTGTGTCATGTTTTAACCTCCTTTTTTTACCTTTTTAGGGTATATGTTGCTTGGATATTTGATTTTAGTAGACTGCCTGGAACTTAAGGCTGGTTTTCTGTGGGAAGGGTACAGAATATAAAATGGAACTGAATGGTAGGTACTGCTTTGTTCATAAGAGTATTGAAAATTCTGTCATATGACTAATAAGCAACTTAAGTTACAGAAGAATTTATAGGAACGAGATGGATGAGTAGGAAAACTTTTACTGTTGTGAATTATTTATGAAGATGCTTTATATTTTATCAGCCAGATACTATTACTATGATATAAGAAAATATTTGGTACAAGAAACTTTGTATGCTATAATTTTATTATCACGTAATTATACTTATGAAATAGAATATTTGGTAAATGTACTTGGGTATATGTCATTTTACACACTAATTATTCATGACTAGTTTTTCCAAAAACATGCAAATATCAAATGAGAAGAGCCATTATATTAAAAATGCCGAATACTTTCTTAAATCATTAGATACTATAGCAAAATTTTTTAACCAACTCTATCTGTACCACCTTGTCTTAGGTGTAGTACAGTGTGAATGGGGATAGATAACTTTTTTAAACAGTCAACCTTGATGATACTAGCTGATCTATTTCCCTATTGAGAAGAATTTTAAAAGGCTATATAGTTTCCTTAGATGAGGGGATGTTATATCTCGTCAAAGTGATTTTATTTAAAGATCATTAAATTCCTTTCACTTCAACTCCCACCTAAACACCAGGCATGCTGGGAGGGGCTTACTGTTCCTATTAACAGAAACCATGCCCCTAACAACTCCTGCCTAAATGGCAAGCATACTGGAATGGAGCTGGCAGTAACTCATAACCACGCCCTTAGTTATACTACCAAGAGAAGAATACCATTTCTCACCTCACCCCATATAAAGGGTACCCTCAGCCTACATTTTCCTTTTCATCAAAGGAAGTGTCTTTTCTGACGACCCATGGATACTATACCTGCGACTATAGGTGGTCTTTGGAATACTTGATGGGTACTGGCTTATTTCTAGCATGCCTTAGTCTTGATCATTTAACTAATTTCCTGCTTGTACATCAGCAGTCCTGCTTTGTAGTTTATAAGGTGCCTCTCCTCCCTATGATGTCTTCATTACTTATAAATTCTAGCTCTTAGTTTTTATCAGAAGTTGACATACATTCAGGAGTTAATATCTCAGTAGCATGATCTAGCTAGATACTGAATTATCATTGTTTAACATAAATCAGCAAAGCTCTTACAGTTTTAAGCTACTAAAAATGTTTGACTTATAACATCTATTGTTACAGATTTTTATTTAAGAATTTTTTCCTAGTGTGGCTTGGTGGTTTAGCAATTAAGTCTGTCTCCAGCTAGCACAGTTCACAGATGTCCCAAAGCCCCGGGGATTGTCTTCACTCCTGCCTGCACCCGTCTTTAAAAAAAAAAAAAAGTGTTTCCTGACCAATTAGTTCCTGGTTGACCTTTCTAGGTGAAGCTAGACTTAAGAATGTGGTCAAACTGATGTGGGGAACAGCATACCTTAAAATCTATAAAGCAGCTTTGCAGATGCGTAAGCAGGGAATTAACTGGTTAAGCCTCAGGCATGCAAACAATAAGGTTCTACCACCCAAGCATAGTGGCGATGGACACACAGGAAAAAACCCTCCCTTAGTAACCTAAACCAAGTTCCTGGACAACTCTGGTCATTCTGGGAAGAGGGTTGTCTTCCCCAGCAGGTGTAGGAAGAATTCCAGGAAGGCTGGCAATAGTTCCACCCCGAGTATATACAGAACACCATCTTGCATTGGCGGTGCTTGCGCAGGAGCGTGAATCCACACCCACACCCACACACACTCCTTATTTTCGTATATGTCTTTCACAGCCTCAGGGACCTTAGGACTCGTCGCCCTACTTCTAATAAACGTGCTGCTTGGTCCTGGCTATAAGACTCTCAGTGAATTCATGCTGCAGAGGTGTCTAAGCCCATCCCCACCAAAACCTTCACCAAGTTTAATATCCAAAAAGTTTTTGCCTTTTCCAGTGTAATCTGGAATTACACTACTAAAGTTATTCTACCGAGTATAAATACTTCTTTACTTTCCTTAATGATTTTCTGCCATTCTTTTTCCGAAAGAGAAGTCCATTAAATATATTAAAGACAATAAATGTCATCTAGCTTTTAGTTACCAATATTTTTCTAGATTATTTGTGCCTAAAGAAGATTCCCATTAGTTTCTGATATATTCTTAAGTTGGTAATGTGTGACACCTTCCATAAACTAATTATGTATGAATTTCAGCAATACCTTATATATATATATATATATATATATATATTAAACACATATTTACAAAAAATATACAATTAGATGTGGAGATCTCTTAATTTTCATTTAAAATTATAGCCATGTGCCAGGCAGTTCAGAAGAGAAAAGCAGGGCAAGGAAAACAATTTTTTTAAAAAAGATCTAATTTCCAAATTATCTTGCTCCTCTTAAAAACACTACACCATTTACATCTCAAAAAATGGTACTCAAGGTCTTAAAGGTGGGAATATACATTTTGCATAACAGAGGCAGGTTTCTTTCTAAGGAAATTGGGAGGGATGTGCCTAATTGCTCCAGAGTCATACCTAAAGATCATTTGTAATCAAAAGCTGATATACCCATTCATCTCCATTTCTTTAACCACATAAAATGGAAACTAGTTTCACAGCAATGTTTTACTTTATTTCTAGCTTTAGATTATTATTTTTTATTCTACATTTATTCTACATTTAATATCTGAGGACACAAAAAAGATTCCTCCACCTGCCTCTGACAAATGACAAAAGAACACCCTAGGGGTGCCTAAAACCCAAAGCAGGTGCTTCCCCCTGAAAGGGACAGAATAGGAGACTGAAGCTGAAAAACTGGGATTGACACTAAATGAAAATACCTGCATAAAGCCAGACCAGGAAAGAAAAGTTCATTAACAAAGGAGAGATGGGCCAAACAGGAAAAGACAAATCAAAATTGACAAAACCTTTCCCCAATAACCTGGCATATATGAAGTTATAAGTCTTATAACCTGCCTCCTCTTCTCCTTCCTTTCAAAGAAGGCCAACTTTCACTCTTGTGAGTGTCTTTCCTTCTTTAAGAAACTTCTTCCTACTCATTAACATTTTGAGTGGGCCTCAAATTCCTTTTGGAGATTCGAACTCAAGAGCCTAACCAGCTAGGTGAGGAAGGACCAGGAAGGTGAGAAAAACAATGGGCCAGAACTGGGGAGCTGGCTGGCCCTTCTTGGGACCAGACTTCAGTGGCACTTGATGAAACTCAGCCAGACGGGGTGACCCATTACATCTGAGGCCCACACTTGGCCTCCCTCCCTGTTCCTCTGCCACCTTCCAGCGCTTCTAGAACAGGGACCCATCTACATCCCATATCACTTTTTCCTTCTTTATCCAGTCTCTCATTTAGTCCAGTTAACTCCAAATTCTTAACCCAGGCTTTCCTTGGCCTTTGTCCAAGGAATAGGCCAGTAGAGATTTTAGATCCTCCAATTTGGCCAAAACACTCTCTGCAGAGACGATCAAACAGGTCCAGATAAACTTCCCCTAAGGGACTTAGACTCCAATGTCTTACTTACATCTCCACCTGACCACATTCCAGTGCCAAACCGTTCTTTTTCTTATGTCAGCAGGTTTTTGGAAACTTAAAATATGCTGGGGACCATTGCAATTTTGGTGTTACAAAGCCAGCATAGTAAAACAGAATTTTTCTAAAAGCAAGGTCACACATTTAATTAAATTATCTTGGCTGGCCAAGATAATTTCTTTACATTTTCCTTCCAACTTACAATTTTTACATAAGTGCCAATAAGCAAATTTAAAAAAGAGAACAGAGGAGAGTCTTCATATGGAACCCAACAATTACATACAATTCAAGTAACTAGTTTCCCAACGTTTTTCTCTCATCAATCTAGAGAAGTAAAATTTCTCACTGCATGAAATCTGGGATTGAATTAAATCGTCCATAATGAAAGACTCTTTTATTTGTGCAGTTACAAAGTACTACTGTTCTGGGCCAGGGAGTGTCCTGCTTATGGGGAAGACTTCCTCAAGGTGTCAGCCCTGAAAGTTGACTACTATTCAGAAGGTCTCAGATCTATTTAGAGGTAGGGGTACACAGGAAACAGGGTGACTAGTCCCTTAAGATGTCCTCTGGATGATGGGATATTCTTCCTCTGACCCAGGAGTGGGGTTATGTCTGATGGAAACTCCTACAAGGCCATTTCTTACCTTGGCAAATCCTCCAGGCATCTCTGTGGGACGCCCAGTCAGCCCTCCTAATCTTCGGAACTGGAAAGTTCTCCTATATGGGCTGATGTAGTTTGTAATTGCTCAGTCTAATCTATCAAAGTCTGAACCAAAATCCTTAAAGAGTTCCTTTAATGGAGTCAAAAGTCAGATTAATTTTTAATGCTAGATTCACAGAATCTTGAGGTGCACACTTCTCCTGAGCTAAGCACATACCTGGGCCAAACAACTTCCCCGTATTTTATAAAAGATAAAACAACCAAGAACCAAAGAAACAGCTAAATAGAGCATTCATTCAAAAGCAAACCTTCCCCTTCAGGAAGCTGTGAATATTAGTCTTTCAGAATCTTATCTCACACCTACTACTACCGATAGAAGACAGTCCAGGGTCCATTGAAGTCCCGATGACAGAAATAGGATTCCCAGTGTGCACCCAGGTGTGACTTACCTAGTGCTAGAATCCATCGACTCACCCCTCAACATCAAAAATCATTTCCTTTTATCCACAGGGTCTGTGTAGGCAGCGGATGCCAGGAAAGGGAGGGAAGAGATAATTGCAGAGATAAATGTATCTCCTGCAGCTGTTAAGGGAAATTTCTTCACTCCGGCAAGTGACCATAAGCAGTGACCCATATCTGCTGCCCACCACCACCAATACTTGAGAGGCGGGATATTGGTGAAAAGAAATTATGTGTATTATTGAGAGACAACAAAAAGGAATTGGAAGGCCTGCTTTGTCTCAGATCAACTTCCCTGAGTGAATGGGCCACAGATGATATCTGCAGAGGACACACGTGCAGGACAACATAGAGCGGAGGTTAGGTATCCACAGCCATTTGTGATTGCAGACAGGCTGGCACCAGGAGGGGTCTGCTTGCTTAATCAGGCAAAGCCAGAGTCCTCTTGCCTCAGTAAAGAAAAACCAGTTCAATTTACTGTCTGTGTCTCTCCCAGGTTTAGTTAATCAGAAACTAAATTATATGTCAATTAAATGCCATAGATTCCTCAATTTTGTTGGGCATGATATGTAATAGTCTAAGTGGAGAAGCAATTTCATTATCTTAAAATGAGTAGAGCTTTGTCCCAATTTCCTGCCCTGTTACATTAGCTCATCTTTAACATTCCTAGTATTGTTGCCCTAGATTGAACCTTCATTTGTTTTCTAGATTTTTGTGTTGACCTTTTTATGACTGCTCTTGCCTGCTCCACTTTCATCTTCCATTCTTCTTTTCAGTCGATGCCTAAATTATTCTATTATTGTATTTGAAACTTAGTAATGTTTCTAAGTGATTAACTTTAGTAATAAACAGAATAAAGAATAGAATAAATACCTATTATAATACTATTGATATGAACAAGAAAATAATAGAATCAACCTTAAACAACCTGAGGATCAGAGATGCTGACCCCCTAAAGAGTCAAAAATTGATGTATAATGTTTGAATCCCCCCAAATTTAACTACTAATGGCCTGTGGTTTACCAGAAGTCTCACCAGTATTCAAAAATACCAGTCGACAAATTACCATTTATTTTACTGTTTCAAATGATTTTTACCCTATTGCAGAACCATCCTGACTCCTACCACCTTCAGTACACACACGGCTATTTCTACAATTAGTTAACAAACAAGACTAACCCTGACATGATAGTGTTGTCCTAGGCCCAGCTTCAGTGCTGTGGTTTGAAAATGTTCTAAGAAGTCAGAACTGGTATTGTATCCCTTATGAAATATTTTTAATATTCACCCTGAGAAAAAAATAAGTTTTCAGGATATACAAGAGTCTTCATGGTTTAGTTCCCTCTGTATCTCATTTTCCCATGATCCAAATCCTCCCACTCTATGCTCCATTGTTCTGAAATATGACATCTTATTCCATGTCATCGTACTTTTGAACTTGTTTCCTGGACCACTCTCTTTCTTTCCTCCTAAACTCTTACTGCTTGATTTACATGTTTTCCTGATAAATTTCCTTAATTTCTATAGTCAGGTTTGAATGCTTTTCCTAAGTTCACATTTTATTTTACATATATATCTAATTCACTAATTCAAAAATGTGGTTTTTATATACATGCCATTTTATTTCTAAAGAGTAATATTCTCAAATCCTGAGTTTTCATGTGTATTATCTCTAGTACTTCACATTTTTTCTGCCATGCATTATATATCAATATGTATATAGATATATGATAAAGAACAATAAATAGAGAATGCTTATTTGAAAGTTTACATAAATGGGAAGAAGTTGTTGAGATCAGATAGGGGCTGGTCAATGGAATGTGTTTTGAACTGAATTCTGAAGGAAATAATGTACCTGGTGAATTACAAACAGGGTGATTCACAGGCCAGTGAAGTTAAAATTAAGAACAAGAAGAGAAAGGAGTACATAAATGAGTGGACAATGGTAATATAAAGTTAGTAAGTGACTGAGATAGAAGGAAGAGAATTGTTCCAACATATTTTATGCCAGTCTGGGGAATTCAGAGCTACAATACTGGAGCCAGTAAATCCAAAGCTTTATTTTATCTCCTTACAATAGCCTTGGGTTTGTCACAATTGACAACATGTTCTTCCCTGGGGCTTTGTTCCAATTCTATGCAATGTCACTGTCTGTGTCCCAGAAAGATGCAAATACATGTTAAGCATTAACTAATCTTCCTGTGCATGAACCTTTTCTGAGCTCTTCAAGATCTTCTCTCAAAGGTCAACTAATGGCTGTATGGGCCTTCTGGTTTATTGTTCTTTAAACTTGTGGCTCCTTGTCAAATGTTAATCCCATTTAAATTAAGGCCTAAGGAATAAGGAAACACATTTAGTGATTTATCTAGATGTTGCTACATCCAGCACCAGTTCTTTGCTCTTTGGCATGTGGCCTTTTAATATTTGTTTTAATAATTCACTGATATTCAAAGGTCATCTGTGACTCAATAGAAATCAGTGCTTGTGACTGTGAAATTTTATCTTTTGTCTCTCATTCAGGAAAATATTTCCTTTGCTTTTTACACAAAGTTCATAGCTTAGCTGTAGTTGTCTATTATTATTCCTACCTTTATAAGGTTAATAATTTTCCTAGAATACTCGCTATCGAGTTAAAACAACCTAGATTTCATCCGCTTAAATAAATTCTAACCTGGGATTTTCTTATTTCTTCCAAGTTACACAAAATTGAAAGTGACCTATGTTCATTGCAGTTAAGGAAAAGCAAACATTTTTACAATATTAGGATCCCTGCCTGGGTATAGAAAATAGATTATAATTATAGATATGTGCATGTGAATAAATAGTGTTGATCCTTTTGTGTGCTATCAGATAATGTTATTTACTCAAGTTATATTGTCCTTGACAAGCTTGTTTCCTAAGTGCCTGCTAGAAAGATTTTTTTTAAGTATAATTACCATGTGTTGTATGCTAGTTGTCAAAAATTTCTTGTCTTGAGTTTTGGTTGGTTCTCTAACTATGCTTGGCTGTATATCCATGTGTTTCTACTGCTTAAAACATATGTCCCGGCCTATGGAAACATTTGAAAGTAGAGTACTTCTTCATCTGCATGGTTCTCAAGATTAATTCTGAACCTGCATTCAACTTACACCTGGCTCCTCCTCATCTTATTATCCAGTCTGTTTCTTTAGATTTCTCTACCTCCAGCTCCAAACTCAGAAGTGGTCTCATCTACTAATAGATCAGGCTCATTGCCCACCATGTAAACAGGCCAATACTTGTGAGGAGAGGTTTTTGGTGAAAGAAAATCTGGTTTAGTTTTGAGAGGTACCATTTGAGCAAGTGGCAGACCTCTCTGTCCCAGAGCTACTTATCTGAATGAATGGGCCACAGAGATTTTCTAGGCAGAAGACATGTACAGGGGGCAACATAAGGAGGGGTGGAGGGTATCAGGTTTTCACAGTTCTTTGGGGTTGTAGACAGGATGGCACCATCAGGGGTCTGCTCTCTTATTAAGCAATTCAAAAAGTCCTTTGCCTCAAGAAGCAATCGGTTCAATACATTCTCTGTGTTCTCCCAGGGTTAGTTAATCCGCAACTAAATTAGATATTAAATGAAAGTCATATATTTCCCAGTTCTGCTGGGTGGCTAGGTTTGGGTCCCCATTCACTGGCCTGTTACAGCATCATCCACTTCCCAAAAGAATCACACTCATCTTTTTTAGGTGTGATAGCCTAGGGGGATGAGGCAAGAGACCTGACAAAAGAACAGAGGGTAACCATGAAATGGCAAGACCAACAACAATCAATAAAACACACATTCACACACACACACACACACTCACCCCAAACAAACAAAAAAAAGCAATCATTATATCCCTCCATTGGGTCGGAAATAAATCCCAAAAAAAGGAAACATTGCCAATCCAGTTTTATTGATTGATAATTAGGTGCCTTTGGGGAGGAGATGAAAGAAATTACCAGAAAGACTTCCCATAAGTATATGCTGATTGAGCAAAACAGGCATTGATGTTCTCCTATTTTGCTCACTTACATAAATTTCCCACTTAACCTTTTGTCTGCTGCGTCTTGCATGACAATCTTACATATAAGGTACAAGAACCAGGATTGAGGCTCTAGTCTCTTCAGAAGCTTTCAAGGTAACACTACTTGAGGATGCTCAGGCCACACGGGACTTCCTAACACTTCCAAGATCATTCTCAATATAGAGACTTCAGACTCTCTGCCTGGATTGCTATATCCCTCACCACCTCCTTACAATTTTATGGTTAACTTCCTCAGATCATTCATATTTTAACTCAAATATTACTCATTTAGAAAGACTTTCCTAAACTACTCTAGACTGTGCTGAACATGCAGACTCTTAACACATATATTTTTTGATGGATGACTCTGATATTACATGTGATATTTGAGGAAATGAAAAGATGCTGAAAGTACTGGAAACATATGGATGAGATGAGCAAGCCAGAAGTGGATTATTAACCATTCACATTTGTTTAGCGATTTACATTTCACAAAGCAAATTCACTTATGTTAGAATTTTTGACTAAGTTTTTTGAAACAAACATATATTATCTTCATTTCACAAGTATGTAGTCTTAGAAAACCTAAGTAATATTTCAGTTACATAGTTAGTGAATAGCAGAAGTTGGAAGTTAAACTATACTCTTATCTCCACAGTTAATGATTTGTCCTCTACAACATGTTAGAATAATTTAACTTAAATTTGAGATTTTCAAGAATAGAGGTCCTAGGTGAAAAATTAACAATATCAAATGAATGACGATTATCACAAGTTGAATTCTGCTGTTGGGATAGCTTTCCTATGTGTAATCTTAAGTACCGATTCTTAACCTCTTCCTAGTTGAATCACCAATTGCTAAATCCATGCTTTAGTTTTCTCTTCTATAAATGAAGGTAATTATTATATATAGTCCATAGGGTGGTAGTGAGAATTAGTTTATGTGTATTAACCTTTAGAATATTATCCTTCATAGAGTAAGACTTAATATGTGAGAACTGTTACTATGGTTATTCTTAGTATATTAATTATTTTTTATTTGCTAAGACCTCATCTCCTTCAAGAGAACATTAAAAGCATTAAGTATTTGACAGTTTTATCTGTAATTACACTTTAAGACTTCTATAATTAATTGCATGGAGGGAGGGTTATTTAGTTTAATCTTAAGAACATTTGATTAGATGTGACTTCATTTTAATGCTTTTCTCAACAGTCACAGACAGGACTTCCTAGAATGGATGCAATTGATATTGAATTTGATATGCAATTATAGGTTAGAGAAGATTGTTCATACTGTGAAATATATCAGAAATTAAACAGAATTTAAATATTTCAATGATTGAAAGGATATTAAGTTTCATCTGAAATATAATGCAGTCCCTTAAAATGGGTAAACACACAGTACTTAATGTTTTTTTTTAACAATAATCACAGACTTTAGAAATTTCCTGCACCTGAAATTTTTGATATAGCATGAGTTTTATAGCTTCATAATTTGTCTTAGTGGAATTTGCTTTTCTCTCTTCACATCATTCCAAAGTAGCTCTTTAGTATTTTGGATATAGAGGTCTCCAAATAGGAGATTATTGTCTGCTGACAAATGTCAGTGCTATATCTGGTAGGGAGACTTCTTGGTTGCATTTCTAGAATTCAGCTCCATTTGCCAGGGATTTCCTGGTGTTTTCCAGGATTCCTGATATGAAGGGAAGAGCCGTGATTATATTCTCCTCGAAAACTTCTTTCTCACTCTCTGGACTCTTCGGCAATACTTAAGATTTTGGAAATATGAAGTTTCAGCTCCCTACCCAAATTTTAGCAGTACTTATTCTGGCATAGCTGTTCTCAATCATATCAGAGCCTATGTTTCCTTTTCAGATAAATACATTTAGCTCTTCCTTTACTGTTCTGAAAAGAAATTCTGAGAATAATATATTCAGGGTGTTCCTTGGAGTATGCAAAGTCCCAAGGAAATACTTCTTGTGGGATCTATATTTAATTCACCTCAAATCAACATGAAAACACCATTCTGATGGCCCAATATCATTTGATCCTGTGGGAAAAAAATTACCACACTGACTGGTGGGAGCAATCCATTCGACAGGCATTCTGCCTAGAAGTAAGGCTTTGCTAGAGAAAAGTCTGATGTACCCCATAGATTCCCTCATGATGCTTTTTGTGTCATCTAGAACACATGTATGGGGCAGAGGATTGGAGAGCAGCCTGTAGGATAGTATCGGGGACTGGAGCTGACACCATTGGATTGGAGTATGCTTCTGGGAAAGCACCACTGACCCCATCTTATCCTAGTCAGAAAAGAAGGACTTATTTTCCTTATAACTTATTGCCATTAATGTTATATTTTGGACATTACTCCAAAGTACATGAGCCTTTGAGATAAGACACAGGACAAGGACCATGTCTAAGGATAGTATTGAGCATAACTTAGGTCTAGACATAATTTTTTCAAAATATAAATATTAATAATATCCCAATATAATGTGATAGGGAAATAAATGAAAGTAATAATAATTTAGTATTTTCTAAGTAATAGTTTTTTGCTTTTGTTTTTACTTTACAAGAAAAAAAAAAAAATAGGCAGGCCCTGATGGAGAAGCAGTTAGGTCTACCTCCTCCAAAGGAGTGCACAGCTCATATCTCTGGGTTCTAATCCCTGGGTCCAGGGGGAAACAACCAGTGTGAACAACCGAATAAAAAATAAAAATAAAATGCTTCTTTCTCCTCTTTCTTCCTGTCTGCTATCCTATTTGCCTTCATTCTTGCCTGCACGTTAAAAAAATAAAATCAGAATACTTTTATTTAACGAATTAATACAAACAAAAAATGATCAATTAGTACCACAACTAATAACAAATTATTGAAAACCAAAACATGCATAGTATCTATGAATATAGTTTCTTTATTTTTCCAGTCATGAAGTCTTTGAAATACATCTGAATCACTGTTGTCACATACTTGCACTCACAGAAAATATTCCAGGGACTATTCCTGCTCACTAGTAATTAAAACACAAATTGAAAAGAGACGTGATTACTCAACCTTAGACAAGGTACTCCTAGGCTCTCTGCCTGAGGGTTTTTACTTACAAGTGGGATAATGCTATCTTGTAATACAGTTCTAATAATTAAATGACACACCATGAGTAAAGTGCTAGCTTCAGGGGTTAAAGTAAGTTCTCAATAAATAAAATCTACTATTAATCCAGATGAGAAGGAAGAGCAGTTATAATTGATGTTTTAATTGGTTGATTCATTTAATAAAATTGGGTTGATCTCCTATAATGTGTTAGATGTCTTATTGTTGTGTCTGTCAAGATAAATAAGATATAGTCCTCCTCTGAAAAGCCTACTGTGGAAGATAACACAAAATCAGACAAAAATAGAGTACACTGCATGATATTACTTTAAGTAGCTTTTTACTGAGCAAGAGTAATTCTTGCTTTTCCAATGGAAACAAAAGAATAAACAGTGTACCATACCTTCATGGTACCTTCAAAGGCAAAGAAAAGACTGCATGTCAAAACTTTGGTAATGATACATTGGTCTGTTTGATCAATGAGGAACAAGATATTATAATTTCTATAGTCTAAGAGGCTTTAAACACTGAGAAAAAGGAAAAACCTTGCAGCTCAACGAGAAGATGCTTCAAAGTTTGTCAGTATATATCCAACCCAAATATTTCAGGAATGTTAAAAGACTCTATGTGACAAAAAGCTTAATGTGTTTTATAGGACTGACCTGAATTTGTTTAATATTATGGATTCATGTTATGTTACTTCTTTCTGAGACTTCTGAGCTTGTGAAAATATTCTTTTTTGTTTTTGTTTTTCTGAAGGAAAGGTGCAAGTTGGAATGAAGACGAGTAGGCAGACAACCAGGGAGAGGAGGAAGAAGCCCTTTTTAAATTTCATTTAGTTGTTCACATTGGTTGTTCCCCTGGCCCTGGGTCTTGAACTTGGGTCCTTGGGATGTATGTGAGACTGCCCCCAGGTGTACTAGACATCTAGGCCAAAGGCTGCGCCTGTGAAAATATTCTTAACCCTCAGAGTGGTAGTATAAATAAGCTGTTCTCCTACTGCTAACAACATTTGTTTACATATTTAGAGCTTCCTGTTCAAAACTGTGGTGACCACTTTGGAAAGATTTTCTCCTGTAGTCTTTACTTAGACACGTATATGCACCAACTGATTTATTTTAATATAATTTCCTTTTTGTAGAGAAAGAATTGATACATATGTCTGCTTCTTATACAGTATGCAGAATATTTGTTATCAATGTTATGTAACTTGAAGTGAAGAGTTCTCACTGGTTAAGTAGAAGTTCAACGTTTTTTCTCAGATTATTGGTTATTCTGTATTTTAGCCTACTTTCTTTTTTTTTTTTCTTCCATTTTTCTTTTGAAAGGGAAAGGTGCAGGTAGGAATGGGGTTGAGCAAGCAGGCAGGAAGAGAGAGGAGGATGAAACATTTTATTTATTTTTATTTAGTTGTATAATTTAGTTATTATCCATGGCTCAGGATATAAACTTGAGTCCTTAGATATATGTGGACTGCATTTAGGCTTGAGGCAGTTGACCAACCACTACTCCACCAGGGCACAACACTTAAACTTTCTTTTCTTCACCATATTATGTTACATGAAAGATTCAGTTTCTTTTGATAGGAAAATGAAACTTCCTGATTGTGAGAATGACCTTCTATGTACAAAGTTTTATTTCTCTCTCATCGTGCAATTTATATATTTCCATTTATTATGGATTATCATTTTCAATTTATAAAATATAGCATTTTTGACAAAAACCTCCTATGTGCTAAATACTGCTCTAGACTTGACTAGAGTGTTGAGAAAGATGTCATGACTTCCAAGAGCTGGGGGAGATGGATACGTAAACAGAAACATCCAATAATGTTAAAGGGTAAAAAAAAAAAAAAAAAGACGTAAAAACAACACAATATCCCAACTATGTGACTCTTTCATCTGAATGTGGGAATTGAGCAGGTGGATTAAGAAAGGTTTCTTGCAGGGACAATTTTGGGGTCTCTTCAGTTAAGCCCATTTTCTACTAAATTGTTGGTGATTTTTCTTAATTGAAAACATCACTGGTAAATCGACCAGTGTAAACCATATGAGAGTATGCAATGATGTTTAGTTTTCTCACTCTCATTTTGGTACTTGCACTAGCAACCAAATCACAACTTTAAACAGCCAAAAACAAAACTAAACTAAACCCTTAAATGTTCAGATATTTTCTGAAATATCAATTTTCTCTCATGGATATGAACTTTAGATTCAACTTTTTATCTAAATGACTCAAATAAGACAAAGAGTGATCACACTTATGTTACTACATTTTGTTCTACTCACGTGTACTTACATTTTCAGAAACTAGTTTGGGAAACTTGGTTTCATATATAGGAAGGAAGAGTTAAATGCAAAAGGAATTTATAGTTGAAGAGCCAAAGTTCTAATTTCTTCCTACTTCAATTTGGACCTCAATGGCATATGTCTATTAAGTCCCAGATATTTTTATTCCTAATTCTCAAAAGTCTTAGATGAAAATTGCTGGCATTAGGCTCAGGTTTCCCAATCAAGGTTTTGAAGCTGTATCAATTGGCAATTAAAAGGAATCTGAAAGAGCATACAGGTAATGTTATTTTCTCAGATAAAGAAGCCCAGAGAAGTGAAATGATTTGTCTTTGTTAAAACATGACTGTTATTAGAACTAATTCTGCTTTCCCTTCAGAGTGATATTTATTCCATATCAGTAGTACTCAATTTTAGCTGAAATGAAAATACTGAACATTGCTGGATTCCACAGTTTCTGATTCAGTGAATAATGTGTATAACCCAATGATCTGCCTTTCTAACAAGGTTTTAGATGCTGCTGCTGGCCTGGGAAGAATATATTGAGAACCTTGTTCTACAGTATGTATTTTGAGACCTCTAATCTTTTGTAAGCTTTTGTTTTTTAAGGACAGGGCAGGGAGGAAGAGAGAGGAGGAGGAAGAGTTTTAATCTATTTTATTCAGTTGTTTATCTGAATTTCTCTCCTGCAGCTCAAACATGAACCTGGGTCCTTGAGATATATATGGACTACTACTCTACTAGGGCACACTAATGTAAGAATTTTTTAATTCCAATATTCTGAGATCTTAACTGCTAGGCATTTCTCACTAGGTAAGTCTATATTGCCTTTTCTCTCCTGATAAAATGTATCTTTCTACAGTTTTCTTCCGGCTTTATTTTCTTTTGGTATAAGGCATAAAGATTTTCTGAGAAATTAGTTGTTTATCTAATTCAAAGCCAATTAATGATGTATGCTTCTTAACATATTGAATAATAATTTTTAATCACCCTACTTTTCTTTATTGAACAAAATTGTTCTCCACCACCTTTCATGCTCGCCTAACGACCGCTGTCCAGCTGGTCAAAGGTCTACAGATGAGGACTTCCCGATGGTAACTCAATAGGATTTGCTTTCGGATCGCTCCCCACAGACACAGAAAAAAACAAAAAAATCATCTATTTTCCTGAGACAAACACCAAGCACTGGCACTTCAGCTGGAGATGGATTAGTTGACGACTAACGGTGGGTGAGGGCATCTGGTGGGGCTCCCAGCTAATCCGCAGATTGAGATTTGGAGTCTCCAAACGCACACTGGGGCAGAGGCTAGGGATTTTGGGACCTGCTGCGGAGGAAGCGGGAGGCAGGCCTAGTGGGGCGAAGACGTGGAGCCATGGAGGCCGACTTGGGAGGGAGTGAAAGGAGAGCCAGTGTGCTGGCATGTTAGCTGGCATGTTAGGTAGTAGTTACCATGAACTAAAAATATTTTATTGCTTTCTCTCTTACTCATAGGTCTGTGTACTCTTGGGAGAATGATCTTACTATAACAATAGGGATTAGCCAGGGGTCTAGTGGAGTCGTTCAAGAAATGTTTTAAGAATTAATAAAATGCGAGTGAGTAAACTGACCCACCCTCAGAACCTTGGTAATATGAACACAAATAGCTTAAATATTTAAGAGGAAAGCTGTTATTCTCTTTGATTTATTTTTACACACATAGGACATCTGCATAAATGGTGAGAAGCCAGTATTCTCTCCTCTTAATAGACAATGGATTTGTTCACTTTCATTGACTTCAAGCCCAATCTTGCTCTACTGGCAACTGCTAAGGAACCACCTGAGCTATTGTGCTCTTGTCCCAGGATTGCTGAGGCTGCCATGGCCCCAGGGCCAAAGACAACACATCAGAAATTCACATGTGACCCTTAAAGGAAAACAGTGAAATTAAAATGAACATATATTCACAAATATATTCAAGTAGTGACTTATTTATTTTTAAAATATAAATAATCACTGCATATAATATAATACATTAAAGTTACCACCAACAGTCCAATCCTATCCTTCAGCACATAATTGACCACTTTTATCCAATTTACCCATGCTTCTCCCCTTTCTTTTCTGGTAACCACTAATTTGATTTTATAGACTGAAAGTCTATTTTTGCTTAATTTGGTTTCTTTAGATACCAGATATCAGTGAAATCATACACCACAGACTTTGGAAATTTTCATGGCATTAGAATGTAA
This sequence comes from Solenodon paradoxus, assembly GCA_004363575.1. NCBI lineage: Eukaryota > Metazoa > Chordata > Mammalia > Eulipotyphla > Solenodontidae > Solenodon > Solenodon paradoxus. Next base: position 191,572 of record RJWH01000057.1, read on the forward strand.
GAGGCAGAAGTAAGTATTTAGATTGCTATTCTATCAGGCTTTGCAAACAAATATGACATTGGATCTTTTAATCGATTTTGTAAGCAGTGGGTCATATCTATTCTTTGCATATCTGTGCTCAGTCTGGTTTCGGAGAAACCCAGAAGAAACACAGGAAAGCTATTGTCATTATAAATTTAAATTGTTTTAGAAAAACTGTGAAAATCCATCACCATTGTTTGTTAATCCATTCTGTAAACCTTAGAATAACTGTATCTTTAATTTTCCATTTCTTCCCTTCTGTTTCTTTTCAATGTAGCTTCAAATATATTTTACTACCTTAAGACAAAATAATGAATTGGTTTATCGAAACTATAAAGAAAAAAAAAAACCCAGAAAACTAAGAACAACATAACCAAAAAAATTCACAAACTCAGTGGTTTAGATTCCTACTGAAAAAGAAAATTGACCTATGGTCTTAATAAAGGAAGATTCAATATGAATATTTAAACATAGAGTGATTTATTTTTATATGATAAAGTACATGTAGCCTTGACCATTAGAGAAAATACTGGAAAAATCATAGAACTCCAACTCAAATTTAATGTGCAAGACCAGTCTGACATTAAAGAAATAGGAAGGTTCTAAAGTTAATCATATGCCGTACTTAGGGGAACCTAGCTCCTGATAGAAATAATCCCATGTTGAAATTTATAGTGGATGGGCTTTGTTTGCAGAACAGGTAATTTTAAGAGACTTAAATCTATCGTTTCATTTTCCTAATAATAATGGATTCCAGAATATGTCCAGAAAAATATGTGAAGAAATCAAGAATATGTCTGAATCTGAAAACAAAACCATATTTTTAGTTCCCTGTCCAGTATGTAAGGAACGTAAAAGTTGCCACTTTGTCATAACAGCAAGTAAAAAGTGGAGTAAACTGAAAAATAAACAACTTTTTGTATCTATCAGAGAAGCCACAGGTAACTGCTGTGCCCCAAACTGAAGAAACAGGCAGATAGATACAGGAAATCATAACTTACCAGAGCCGAAATCCTCCAACAAAAACTCCACAGAACCGGTACCCAAATAGCAAAACCAATACTGCAATCGAAGAATTTCCAGAGGCTCACTGTAGAACAAGTCTAAGAAATGCAAATTCCAGGGGGCTACCCAGTCACTGGGGGAACACCACACTCACTTCAGATGAGTTTTACCTCCAGAAGCTCTACCAGGATCAAAGTACAGATTGAAGAAAAATCTCTTCAGGTTTCTGGCTTTCATTGTATTGCCTAATTTTTAATAAGCTTCTTTCTTCAATGTTGTTATATTGACCTTTTATTATTCTTCCTTTTGGTAATAACTTTAATTGGACTTCTGATCACCCAGTTGGAGAAAACATTGTGCTTGTTCTAGATGAGCTAGATAATGATCATATTACTAAGTTCAGACTAAAGGGCTCTAAACAAAATTACTATGTGTGACTTTCAGT